>CAUOFW020005057.1:3075234-3094498 GCA_963454935.2 Ilex paraguariensis
GGGGGGGGGGGGGGGGGGGGGGCAGAAATCAGTGCAGGGGCACCAATTGGACAGTATGTGGGTGCAGGGGCATGCCCCCCCTTTTAGGCCTAAAATGCCCTTTAGCTTCCTCTTCAAAAAAATCCAACACTTAGCTCCAAATTGACCTTGTTTCCTCCCAAATGACCATGATTCCTTCCAAATGATCATCCCTACAAAATAACATCAAAAAATCTAAAATAAATAAAAATGAACATAAAATAATTAAAAATATACAATTTCATCAAACTGAAAATACTCAATTCGTAGGTATAAGACCCATTCATCAATTTCGCGAGACGAATCCAACGGTGTGGTCCGTTTCGTCATCTGAGTTCTAGAAAATTTTAGGTTTACAACCCGTACTGTAGTGGAAAATTACCATTTTACCCTTTTTCATAAAAAAATTAAATCTACCCAAGTTTTACAAAATCCCCCAAAGAGAGTTCACCCATCTAGAGAAAATCTCCAAAAATATCTATTAATATTTGGGCAACTTAAATTTCAACATAAAATCTTGTTCTTTGTCATTTTTACTGATTGTATTGGTACAAAGATGAGAAGGAACCGACAGAAGACCTCTCCATTCACGATAAAACAGTAGAAGCAAAGATTAACCGATTGAAAGACCTTCTGTTTGGATAGAACCTCGATGAACTGGTATAAAAGATGCATGAACTGGTAGAAACCATTTTATTTAGCGATGAAATGGTATAACCCCTGTTTACTGTCTAGTGAATCAGTACAAGCCCTATCAATACAACTAGGCTTTTTTTGCCTTTTTGCCCCGATGTTCCTGGTCTGATGTTTGGCTTGTCTAGCTTACTTCCTAAGCTCCCCAAAGCATCCAAATGAGTGTAAAGCATCATTCTAACAAGTTGGGTAATTTAATGTTCAAAATAAAATCCCATTCTTTGTTATTTTTACGGATTGTACTAGTACAAAGATGAGGATGAACCGACAGAAGACATCTATGTTCATGATGAACCAGTAGCAGCAAAGATTAACTGGTAGAAAGTCATTCTATTTGGATAGAACCTTGAAGAACTGGTAAAAAAATGAATGAAATGGTAGAAACCCAATCTATTTAGCGATGAACTGGTACAACCTTTGTTTACTGTATGGTGAATTGCTACAAGCCCTACCAGTACAACCAGGCTTTTTTTGCCTGTTTGCTTCGATGCTCCTAGTCTGATGTCTGGCTTGTCTAGCTTACTTCCTAGGTTCTCCAAAGCATTCAAATGAATGTAAAACATCATTCATACACCAGATTACCTACAAACACACAATATCCTCATCAAACACAAACTCAGCTAAAACAAACATATAATTAACGAGGAAAGCTAAAGTGATTGGTTTGAGACACAAAATTATGCAAAATTGTGTACTCAACACACCCCCCAACTTAAGCTTTACTAGTCTCTAGCAAAAGCAAAACACAAAGAAATTTTAATCACAAAAATGCTTTCGTAGGTGATCATGATTGCCTTTAGCGTATGCAATAAGCCATTAAACCCTTAAGTTACCCCTAGTGGACGGTGGTGAAAATCACAAGACTTACTTGCCATTGATCCTGTAAACCCCCACATTCTTATTTTTATATAGCAACACAATTGTTTTTGAAATGCTAATATATGTGATGATGTATGCATGAACTATGTGGATTGAAAGAGTAGAAAAAAAAATGTTAGTTGAGGTAATAGGGTATGTTGTAGAATTTTGAAAGTATTTTGGAGTGAAAGCACACTTTAGAAAGAATTTGAGTAAAAAGGAGTTTTGATACATCCCTAGTGTTGGATCATATATATTTACTCTAATGTCCATTTGGTCTGAAATTTTGATAGTAGATAGTAGACTTCTGGGGCTACAAAAGATTATTTCACAAACATTTTCCAAATTAACCTCTAAACAGGCCAAAAATTCACTGAAAGTTTCAACAAAAACTGGGAGGACGTTCGAATGTGAATGGACATTCGAACGAAAGTGAGTCCCAGTACTTTGGTGTCTATAGAGCTCTGATGAAATTGCAAAAGTATTGGGAGCAACCAACGTTCAAACGCCAAAGTGATGTTGGAACGCCAAAGTGACGTTTGATGATCTCTTGAATATTTTCTTAAATTGTTCTATTGGAATAATACATGTGAAATTTGGGGATTTTTGATTTTACTTGGGATTGGAGAAATTGGTTGGGTATTATATCTCTTGTTTGGTTGTTTGGATGAACATCGGTGATTATTGACTGGATATCGTAGTGTGTGTAGATGCGTTTCTTACTCCGTGCAGGTTTGAATTTTTCCTGTTACTCGTAGTGGGGTTGGTGCCTTGCGAGGACCAAACCACTATTCGCTCACGTGGTACTGAGGCTGAGGGTTAATATACTATTCCTGGGTTGGATTCGTCACTACCAATGCGTTGGTATACGCCCTTCCTAAAGTTAGATATCCTTGCGAGGATTGTGTGTGTGTGTGTGGGCCAAGATATTCTCGATGTATTTATTCATGCAATGCCATACATCATACCTGAGATACAAATACAAGTCGTGGCTTAAGATACATTGTGGGCTATTGTTTATTGTGTAAATGATTGGTTATGGTTTATTGTGGAAAGGAGTTTATGGTGGAATTTGTTTATTGTGAAATTTGTTATTGTGGAAATGGTAACTTGTTGAAATTGTTATTTTTGGGAATTGGTTTTACTTTTTCATTTAATTATTGCTATTGTGTAAACTTGAGATCCATTGAAATGTCCCTGTTTTCTTTCAAAAGCTATACCTGATTTTTGTAAGACTGACTGTTTTATATGCTTTTGAAACCTTGTTCGAGTTTGGGAGGAGTTTCTTATAGAACTTAGTGCTCACCCCTTACAAACAATATTCTTTTCAGATTTTGGTTTAGAAGAGGAGCTCAAAGGTGACGAGCAGGTAGCTTGGGAAGCTCAACTTGATGGGCATGTGGACCTGGAGGGGGATGTCTAGAATTGTTCTTTTTATATTCTAGACTAGGAGATTCATTTTGCGATAATGTTCATGTTAATATTTTCCTTATTCTATTGCAAGATAATAGTTTGGCATATTCTTTTGGATGTAATGACCATGCTTTGACATATTCTTTTGGATGAAGTTGTAAATATTATGGATGATGAAATGAAATTTTCTTTAATGGTGAACTTTATTAGTTGCTCTTATGATATGAATGGTTTTCGATAGTAATGCCATCCAAGGGGAATTTTGGGGCGTCACAGATCCGAATCACCTTTCAAATTCATACCGCTTGGGTCCCCAACAACGTCGCCAAAAATGCTTGTCCTTAAATATGGTTGTGTCTGAAATTGCTTCCCAAGCTGAGGAAATTCTATCGTGTAGTTACTTGGAATATACTGAGGTCATCTTTACAGGGAAACAAGCAAAAATTTGAATGGTGATGTGATTCAAATGAAAGAAACTTCTTTTGATTTCAAAGATGGTAATCATTGGTAAAAACTAAGAAATAATATTAAGATAAAATGGCTAATCTTTGGACTTTATCCCACTTTGAATAGGATTCTTGACCTAATTTAAAACTCATTCAAGATTATAATCAAAATCGCTTCGACGAAAAATATTCAATGAAAATTAGAATTTAGAAAATAATGTCTCGACGATAAAAGTAATTAATGAAAAGAATTGGTATCATGCTTATTGTAGGGACTCCAATTATTAATCATGCTAAATTCAATTGTCAATGATCAATCAAGGATGTTTACAAATCACTCATGAGTTCAAAATCTATTACTTCAATCAACAAAAAACAACACCAAGCATTGATACCCACTTTAGGATAAAAATCACCCACTCATGGATGAGAATTCAACCTTCAATTATGCTGGAATTAGACTACTTAGACATTTCGCGTGTTGAATTTAAAGCAAATATGAAAGACATATCAATTGAATAGAAAAAAAAAATTAAATTCAATACTTTTTATCCAAAACAAAAACTAAAGATTATTACCAAAGTAGAAATCAGAAGTACTCCATGTTTAGGCTACATGAAAATCCCTAGAAGAAAAAATGCTAGAAAAAACACTGAAGACCCAATATGCGGAATATAAATGTATATAAAAATCCTCCCATTTTCGATTTTTAAGAAGAAGTGGAAGGAGAGAGATTCATTCAATCCCTCGACAATTCTCTCCTTCCCCTTTATGTCTATCACCCATCTAGAGAAAATCTCCAAAAATATCTCATAAGATTTGGGCAATTGAAATTTCAAAATAAATTATCATTTTTCGCATTTTTATTGATTTTGGTGGTAGAAAGATGAGGATGAATCGGTAAAAGACCTCTCTGTTCACGATGAAATAGTAGAAGTAAAGATGAACGGGTAGAAAGACCTTATGTTTGGATAGAACCTTGATGAACCAACCCAATAGATGAATGAATTAGTAGAAACCCTTTCTATTCAGCGATGAACTGGTACAACCAAGCTTTTCTTTTTCCATTTTGCCTCAATATTCGTAGTTCGATGTCTAGCTTGTCTAGCTTACTTTCTAAGCTCCCTAAAGCATCCAAATGAGTGTAAAGCATCATTCTTACACCGAATTACCTTGAAGCACATTGTTTCCTCATAAAACTCAAAGTCGGCCAAAACAAAACATATAATTGACAAGCAAAGCTAAAGTGATTGCTTTGAGACATAGAATTATACGAAATTGTGTACTCAACACCCCCCAACTTAAGCTTTGCTAGTATCTGGAAAACACAAAACATAAATAAGTTTTAACCACAAAATCTCTTTCGTATGTGATCACGATTGCATTTAGCATATGCCATAAGTCGTTAAACAACTAGTTTTCTCTAGTGGATGATGATGATAATCATAAGATTTACCTGCCATTGATCCAAATCACCTTTCCAATTCGAACCGCTTGGGTCCTCAACAACATCACCCAAAATGCTTCTCCTTAGACATAGTTGTGTCTGAAATTGCTTCCCAAGCGTAGGAAATTCTTTCGTGTAGTAACTCAGAAAATACCGAGGTCATCTGGGAAACAAAAAAAAATTTGAATAGTGATATGATTCAAATGAAAGAAACATCTTTTGATTTCAAAGATGGTGATGAATGGTAAAAACTAAGAAATAATATTAACATAAATCTGCTAATGTTTGGATTTTATCCCTCTATGAATAGGATTCTTGACCTAATTTAAAACTCATCTAAGATCGTAATCAAACTCGCTTAGACGAAAAATATTCAATGAAAATTAGAATTAGAAAATATTTGTCTCGATGATAAAAGTAATTAATGAAAGAATTGGTATCATTCTTATTGAAGGGACTCCAAGTATTACTCATGCTACATTCAATTGTCAACGGTTAATCAAGGATGTTTACAAATCACTCATGATTTCAAAATCAATTGCTTCAATCAACAAAATAACACTAAGCATTGATACCCACTTTAGCATCAAAATCACCCACTCAAAGATGAGAATTCATCATTTGATTATGCTAGAATTAGACTACTCAGACATATCGCGTGTTGAATTTAAAGCAAATATGAAAGACATATCAATTGAATAGAAAAAAAAAATAAATCCAATACTTTTTTTTATCTAAAACAAAAACTAAAAATTATTACCAAAGTAGAAATCAAAAGTACTCTATATTTTGGCTAGAATAAAAACCCTAGAAGGACAATGCTAGAGAAAACATTGAAGGCATGATATGCGTAAGATGAGATATATATGAAAATCCTCCCCTTTTCAGTTTTTAAGAAGAAATAGAAGGAAAGAGAGTCATCCAATCCTCTGAAGATTCTCCCTTTCCTCTTTATGTCTATCACCCATCTAAAGAAAATCTTTGAAATTATCTCATAAGATTTGAGCAATTGAAAATTTGAAATAAAATCCTATTCTTTGTCATTTTTACTGATTGTCCAGGTACAAAGATGAGGATTAACTGGTAGAAGACCTCTTTGTCCACGATGAACTAGTGGAAGGAAAGATGAACTAGTAGAAAGACCTTTTGTTTGGACAGAACCTCGATGAACCAGCCCAAAAGATGAATGAACTGGTAGAAACCCATATTGTTTAGCGATGAACCGACATAACCTCTGTTTTCTGTCTGGTGAATCGGTACAAGCCCTATCGGTATAACTAGGTTATTTTGCCTTTTCCCTCGATGATCCTAGTTCAAAGTCTGGATTGTGTAACTTACTTCCTAACCTACCCAAAGCATCGAAATGAGTGTTAAGCATCATTCTTACACCAGATTATGTTGAAACACACGGTTTTCTCATAAAACACAAGCTCGGCTAAAACAAATCATAATTAACAAGTAAAGCTAAAGTGATTTCTTTGAGACATAAAATTATACGAAATTGTATACTCAACAACCCCCAACTTAAGCTTTGCTAGTCTCTAGCAAACACAAAACACAAATAATTTTAATCACAAAATCGCTTTCGTAGGTGATCACAATTGCATTTAGCATAAACAATAAGCCGTTAAACTACTTGGTTTCCCCTAGTGGATGGTGTTGAAAATCACAAGATTTACCTACCATTGATTCGAATCTCCTTTCAAATTTGTACCATTTGTGTCCCCGACAACATCGCCAAAAATTCTTGTCCTTTAATATGATTGTGTCTGAAATTGCTTTAGAAGCGTAAGAAATTTTATCGTGTAGTAACTTGGAAAATACCGTCACCATCTCCAAGTGAAACAAGCAAAAATTCGAATGGTGATATGATCCAAACAAAAGAAACTTCCTTTGATATCAAAGATGGTGATGATTGGTAAACACTAAGAAATAATATTAAGATAAACCCGTTAATCTTTGGGTTTTATCCTTCTATGAATAGGATTCTTAACTTAATTTAAAACTCATCCATGATCATAATCAAACTCACTTAGACGAAAAATATTCAATGAAAATTAAAATTTAGAAAATATTTGTCTTAATGATAAAAGTAATTAATGAAAGAAATGGTATCATGCTTATTATAGGGACTCCAAGTATTACTCTTGCCAAATTTAATTGTCAATGGTTAATCAAGGATGTTTACAAATCACTCATGAGTTCAAAATTAATTACTTCAATGTATAAAATAATGCTAAGCATTGATAACCACTTTAGGATAATAATCACCCACTCATGAATGAGAATTCATCCTCCAATTATGCGGGAATTAGATTAGTTAGACATATCACGTGTTGAATTTAAAGAAAATATGAAAGACTTATCAATTGAATAGAAAAAAATTAAATCCATTAATTTTTATCTAAAACAAAAACTAAAGATTATTACCAAGTTGAAATAAAAATATTTTGAACTTAAACCGGGGCGAAATTTAATTGTTTCGGGGCAAAAACGGACCCAGGAAAAAGAGGGTCGTGTGGTACGTTGTGGACCAAGAGTTTAGGGAGTATAAATAGGAGGAGAAAATCTGATTTCTCCCCATTGTTCAGCTGGTTTTCAACATTGGAGAGGAAGAGAGGGAAAAAGTGAGAAATTCAACATTCTCTCTACAATCTACACCTCTTCATTGCTCAAATCAACTCGACCCAAGTATTAAAGTTGTTCTCCTCGACGAGGGCTACACATCCATACCAAAAAGGACAGATTCCACCAAAGTTTTAGAGATGGGATTTTCTGGAAAATTCAAGATTGAGATTGGGTGGTGTCCTTGAAGGTTTTACAACTCATTTTACGCTTCAAGAGGTAGGGTTTTCATCCTAACTAGGTTTATTTTCAACCTAGAAATGTGATATGGAATGGGTAGGTTGTTAAACATCTTTAGCACTTGCTTATTGTTGAGAATTTGATGATTTGGGTAGCTAAAATGGGTAAAATAAATTCTATCTTAAATTGGGTATGTAGAAATTAGCTAATATGATTTTTAAACTATGTGATGAAAATTGGGCATGTATGTGATTATATGATTGGGTGCATTGAAAGTGTTTGAGTAAATGCCAAAATGGAATTAGGTGTGTTTTAATTGCATAGATAATGTGATAACATGATTGGAATTCGTTGTTCGGTGTGATGTTAATATATGCTTTATGATATATTGACATAGTGATGATTTATGAAACTATATGCTTATGATATAATTTACCATGGAATATGTTGTTAGTTGTTTAAATTGGTTCATTTGGCATTCATAGCATATTGGACATGAATTGTTTATTGCAATGGTTCATTACATTGCATTTGCATGGGGGCATCACATTCATCGGCATATGGCGTGAGTGTGGGTGTGTGTGCATGGTTGATCAAACACTATTCTTGGTGGATGATATGTGGGCTCGGGAAAAGTTGGAATAAAGTTCCAACTGAGTTACACGGTTGCATGAAAAACTTGTGTCGGGTACAACAAGTAGGGCTAGATTCTCTCTTGGGTGCAAGACCCGACTACCTGGTTCATACACTCCCTTGAGGTGAAATTTCAGAAAAGTGTATTGGTGTGGGGAACTAGTGGTGTGATACCAAAACTCCGCTACCCAACAAAGATACATAATTTTGTTTTATAAAATAGTAATTTGATATGTAACGTCCAACAAAGACACATTATTTTGTTTTATAACAAAAACACTTGATTTTGTTTTAAAGAGATCATTGGATGTATATTATCAATGACTTATTTATACACATTGGCATTGCATTGTATTGAATGATTCAGAGAGGGCTCAGGTTGAAGTGTATGAGTGAGTCTCATCTCATTTCATGGCATGACATAGAATTTTTATCATTGAATGCATATTCTTGATTGGACTGTTTGAATGGTTGATTGTCGTATGTGAACATTTCATATGCATCCAGGTTGGGAAGTAACCTCTTTAGGAGATACCTTATTGAGTGTGGCTCACCCTTTATGGGACAACATTTCAAGTACGGGATACACACAAGTGGATGACTCTCATTTGGGCCCTTAAGGAAGAGGAAAAGCCGAGATGTGGCTTTATTTTGAGATTTTGTAAAATTATTATGAAAACTTAATGTTAGCATGTAAAAATAAAAGAATTGTGATCAAACCCATATGGACTGTTTTAATGCAAAAAAAATAAAAAAAAATTCATTTGGTTACATGAGTATGGATAAATGGACTCGGTGTGGTCAATGTTTACTTATAAATGGACCTGGTGTGATCAATATTTATTCATAAATGGACCCGGTATGGTCAATGTAGTATAATTACACATGTTGTGTTTTGGGTAGAGCTCCTCGTATAAAGGAGAATCTGTCCGAATTTTGTTAAATTAAGGACCCCTGATTTTTGGGGCGTCACACTTACATCAATTCAGCTACAAACACAAAGATTCCCTATAAAACAAAAACTAAACTAAAGAAAGGCAAATAGATAACAAACAAAGCTAATATGATTGAATGAGACATAAAATATGCAATATTGTGTACTCATCACCCCCCCCCCCCCCCACTTAGGTGTTTCTAGTCCCTTAGCAAACAAGAAACAAAACACAAATAAAAATCCTAACATTACACCTTAAATTCCAAAGCATAACCAAACAATCATAACAAACACCATAAACTGAAATCCATATGCTCTAAGAACTCAAAGCACACATTGAAATCAAAAAGACTTTGTATATAGTTGTGTTTTTCATTTGGGTACAAAAACCAAAATGTAATAACCTCACTAAATCCTATGTTTTTTTCTACTTAGGCTATTACCACCAAAAAAAAACATCCTAAACTACTAAAACCTAAATACTTAAAAACAAGAAAACCCTAAAATTAGGACTCCCAAGGTCAATTGTCACTCTGAATCAGGAAAACCATCCTCCTCATCATCCGACCCAATAGTGTACTCTACACTACTATTCTCCTTAGCAACACTAAGCAATGTTGCAGCAATAGGTGACGATCCTGCCTGGTCCGTCATAAGTGTAGACGTAGGTGTTGAAGTCACCCCTAGAGGTGTCTCTCTTGGTATCAGAACCTCAAACATCCTATGTACAACTCTAAAATAATCATCCACCTTCTTCTCCAACCTACTCTACAAATGCCTCACCACCCGCACATCACTCTCAATAACTACTAACCTCTCCTCCAACTTACTCACTCTTTGATGAGTTGTAGCTCAAGAGGTAGGAGTAGTCTCAATAGCAAAAGTAGTAGCAGTAGGCCTACTCCCAGACCCACTAGCCTTAGATTTCGTTGAAATCTTCCTCTCCGTCAAGCTACTAATAGGCCCAAGCTCAAGAGGCAAAAGCTAGTATGCAGCAGTCTTTTTCACCCCAACACTAAGGCAAAGCTTTGTCACCATTTACCAAAATTCATGTTCCCCTTTGGCTTCCTCGTAGTGCAATAATCTCTCATGACACCCCATACCCTCAAGACTATGTCAATCCTTGACGCCGCTAAGAACTCATGTAGAAAAGCAATCTTAGGCATATCAGGCTCTTCTCGAAGCCCTTAGGGTAGGCATTATGATATGGAATCTTGTTCATCAACATGTACTCCGCATCCAAATGCTAATGTATGAAAGTACCCTTAAACCTCTCGGGTCTATCATACATCTCCCTAACATACTCAGAAGGGTCTTTCACTATAAATTCAGGATGGGGGTAGTCAATCTAAAAAGATAAAGGCCTCTAGTAGCCCAAATACTTGTCTATCTTTGCAGGAGTGACCTAAATCACCTTCCCTCGAATTGTGTACCTCAAATCATCAGGTTAGCATCAACTACAGTCAACCCAGTGTAGAAATCATGGCAGAAAGATAAAATATACCCCTCAACTGGCTTGAAAAAGTACTCAAGGTCTCTCCCCAAAATTTGTCGTATTGGCCTATTCTTGCCCAAACTTTTGTCATCAATCATACTCTCACACATGACTCCCCTCATAGCAATCATCTCCTTACAACCTGTCTTCTTTTGTTTCTTAGGCACAAGAGGTTGCTCAGGCTCATCTGACTTAGATTCAACCACTTGCCATTTCCCTTTTCACTTGGCCTGTGCAACCTTCTTCAACGAAGCTGGTGAAAGTACACTGACCCTAGTCATATCCATCACCACCATACTAATCATAGAAACAAAGAAAATCAAGCCCATAATGCATGAAATCCAAGACCCAAAGCTTGGCGAAATCAAAGTTGATATCCTCCTCTATGCCATTCCCCAAATTCGAGTAAAATCCAAGATTAATGTAGAATCCAAGTGAAATGAGAGAGATGAAAGGGTTGCCCAAGGGTTTCCGTAAGCTAGAGAGGGGGTTTGAGAGTTTGGGTGTTGTGATTTTGAGTGAATGTAACAAAAAACCGGTTAACCTTCTCTTTTTAAAAATTCAAACAAAATAAGGATGAATCAGTAGAAAGTAGGTTTCGACATACTAGTTTATCTTAACAAAAATTTTAAAAATTTCCTATTTTTTTCATTTCAAATTAAAAGCTAAACTAATACCCTAAATCCTAAGACTCAAAAATGTACCCATAAAAGCCTTAATCACATTTTATATTTGGCCAAAAATTCTCAAACTATATGCAATGTAATTTATTCTCAAAAGACATACACAATGAAAAGGAATTTAAAGCATAATACAAAAATCTCATGAACACAAAAATCGAATGTAAAACACAACTAATATTGTAGGCAAACGCGATTGCATTTAGCCTATGCAATAAGTCGTTCAAACCCTAGGTTACTCCTAGCGAAAGGTTTCCAAAGAAGATGTAAAACTCGAGAAATTTTAAACTTTTTCTGAAAAGGGTAAAATGGTAATTTGTCATTATAATACAGATTTAAAATTAGTATTTTTCTAGAGCTCGGATGATGCAATGGACCTCACCGTTGGATTCGTGTTGCGAAATCGAGCTGTCTTGTCAATTTTTCTCGAATTCTGAGATAGTCAAAATTTACACGTTTTACGAGACAAACAGGTGACGAATGAACTTTCAAAGGTCCCCAAAAATAAAAATTATAAAATTTCCTTATAATTGAATAAAATTTTAAATAAAATTAATTTTAACTTAAACTGGGATAAAATAAATCGTTCCGGAGCGAAAACAGACCCAGACAAGTGAGGGGCGTGTGGCTCGATATGAGCCAAATCTTTAAAATTATGAATAGGGTTAAAAATCAAATATTTCAGTAGAAATATCTCTGCATTTTCAGGCCTTAAATGTGTGGGAGAAAGAGGGAGAGAAAAGAGAGAAAGCCAAGTTTTCTTTCGTCGATTCTCGAAGTTCAGTCGGTCGGAATCCGTCGAGCCAAGAGTTAAAGTTCATCTACGTGGCGAGGGCTACACATACGTACTAAGAACGAAGAATTTCACCACAGATCCAAAGGGAAGATTTTGGAGAAATCAAGATTTTGGACTTTGGAGGTGTTCTTGAGGTTCTCCACACTCCAATCACGCACCAAGAGGTAGGATTCCCTCCTACTCCGGTTCACTTCTACCCTAGGATGTTCTTATGGAAATTGTTATATGTGTGGAATGAATTATGACTTACCTATAGTCATGGAAACAAGGGGATAGGTCTAGAAATGGCCTAAATGAACTTCTTGCTTGAATTTGAAATGTGAAAGTTTTTGTGTAATCCCATGAAATTTTGGGAGTAAGTGGCATGCTATGTGTTTACATTATTGCTTGGCGAATAAAGTGTGTTATTGTGAAACTCAGGAAAATTTGAACTTTTTCTTAGAAAGGGCAATGGTAATTTGTCATCCTAATGTGTATTTAAAATACTCATGTTCTAGACCTCAGATGAGGAAACGGAGTTCGCTGTTGGATTAGTATCGTAAAATCTAGTCACCTTATCAAATTTCGTCGAATTCTGAGATAGTAAGATTTTTGCACGTCATTCGAGGTGATTGCGAGACGAATGACATTTTAACGGTCCCCAAAAAAGAATTTTTTTTAAAATTTTCTTAAAATTAAGTTAAAGTTCCAATAAAATTAATTTGAACTAAATCCGAGGTATAACGAATCGTTTCGGGACGAAAAAAGAACCTGAAAGTCGAAAATATGCGGTGCGATGTGGACCGTACATTTGGGACTATAATTATCTACTTAAACTAGATATTTTGGGAAAAATATCTCATTGTTCTTGACCCTTGGCCGGCCATAGAGAGAAGAGAGTGAAAAGAGAGAAAACAAGTAAGTTCTTCAAGCTTTAATCCAAGATTCCCGGAGTTCCGTCGGTCGGAATTCGTCGAGCCAAGAATCAAAGTTCATCTCCTCGATGAGGGCTACGGGTACGTACCAAGAAAAGTGGATTTCACCCAAGGTCCAAGGAAAAGACTTTGGAGGAATCAAAGTTTCTTGGGCTTGTTTTGGTGTTTTTAGAAGTTCTACCAATTCCTACACGCGACAAGAGGTAGGGTTCTTCCTACTTTGGTTTTACTCCTACCTTAAGGGGTCATTTTTGTGGCTGAAACATGACTGATTTGTGGATGATTGGTGGGCTGTCTAGTGTCCGTTTATGGACTATTTAAGGGGCTGGTTAGTGGCGGAATTGTGGGATTCTTAGTGGCTGGTTTATGGTTGTTTTAAGGGGCTGTTTATGGCTATTTTATGGGCTATCTTATGGCTGTTTATTGGGGCTGTTTTATGACCGTTTAGGGGCTGAATTGTGGGCTGCTTAGTGGCTAATTTGTGGGTTGCTTAGTGGTTGATTTGTGGGATGTTAGTGGCTAAATTTTGGGCCACTATGGACTGATTTTTATGTGGGCTGTTATGTGCTATATTTTGCCTTTTAAATTAAGTTTNGGCGGTTTAGTGGCTAAATTTTGGGCCACTATGGGTTGATTTTCTTGTGGGCTGAAATATGTGCTATATTTTGTCTTTTAAATTAAGTGTGTTTTTGACATAGATTATGTAATAACATGCTTGTCAATTGTGTTGAATATAAATGTTGACACATGCTAGTTGATGTTTTGACATTGTGATGAAATTTTGGAGATTATTTGCATATGATATAAATCGCCATGGTAGACATTGATATGTAGAAATTTTTTCTTTGGCATGCATTGCAATATGGACATTAAATTGACATCACATTCATGGGCATGAGTCATGAGTGTGGGTGTGTGTATGCATGGTTAATCAAACACCATTCTTCGTGATTGATGGGTGGACTCGGGAAAGTTGGGTTGAAAATCTGAATGAGTCGTATGATTGCATGAAAGAAAAACTTGTGTCGAGTGTAGCAAGAAGGGGTAGATTCCCCCCTCGGGTGCAAGACCCGACGACTTGGTTATACACTCCCCTGTGGTGAAATTCCAGAAAAGTGTAGTATGGTGTACAGAACCGGCGGTATAAAATCTAAAATTCGTTGCCCAACAAGACACAAGATTTTGATTTATAAGTACTCATACAATGAGTAACACTCATCAATGATTTGGTTTTATAATAAAACAACTTTTATTTGAAACGATCATTTGATGGATTTTTTCGTCAATTGATGGATTCAGTATACCTTGGCATTCCATTGTGTCGTGGGAGTCAGTGATGACTTGGGTTTAAGTGCATGAGTGAGTATCATCTCATTTCATGGCATGACATGGTTGCATTCCACATTTAATACATATTCTTGTATGAAATGATTGTTAAATGTTGTTTGTTGCTTATACACACCACATATGCATCTAAGGTGGGGAGTAGCCTCTGTAGGAATTATTCTACTGGGCATTGGCTCACCTATACGGAAAAATATTTCAGGTGGGAGAGATACACCTGTGGATGGCTCCAATTTGGACCCTCATGTTTGAAGAAAGCCAAATGTGGCTTTATTTTGTGTTAATGTAAAACATTTGTGAAAATAATATTTTGGGCATGTAATCTTTTGCAAATAATTGTAATAGAACTTTAATAGACTATTGTTAAACTAACCTTACATGTTTTGATATAAATATGGATAATTGGACCCAGTGTGGTCAATGTATACTTAAAATTAGACCCAGTGTGGTCATTGTTGAATATTGGACCTCGGATGGGTCTTGTTATTATATGATTGTACAGGTTGAGTTTTGGGTAGAGCTTCCCATACAAAGGAGACTCTACCCGAATTTCATCAAAATTATGGTTCCCGGTAAATGGGGTACAATGGCGTGATATCGAATTACTCGGTATCCACGGGTATTCCGCAGGTTGATGGGTAATCAACGGACTCCCGAATTTTGAGGTGTCACAGGTATTGACATATATTATGTAATAACGTGCTTGTGATTGGTTGTTGGAGAACAAAATGTTGATGTGTGTTTATTGATGGATTAACATAGTGATGAAATTGGTAATTATATGCAAAAGATATAGATTGCCATGGAATATGTTATTATGCGACTTAACTTGCTCACATGGCACCCATTACGTATGAAGCATGACATTGAGATAGCAATGGTGCATTACATTGTATTTGCAGGAAAACATTGCATTTATGGGCATGAGACATGGGTGTGGGTATGGGTGTGTGCATGGGTTGAGCCAAACTCCATCCTTGGTGGATGACAAGTGGGCTCGGTACCGTTGGACCAAGGTTCAATAGAGTTCCACCGTTGCATAGAAAAGAAAACTTGTGTTGGGTACAGCAAGCAGGGCTAGATTCTCCCTCGGGTGCAAAGCCCGGTTATTTGGTTCATACACTCCGACGGTGTAAGTCCAAAAAGTGTAGAAAGGCTTACGGAGCCGACGGTAAGATTCCAAAATCCGTTGCCCAACAAAGACACAAGATTTTATTTTATAAAAATACCCATTCAATGGGTAACATCCATCAATGGTTTGATTTTATAAAAACACAACTTTATTTCAAATAGTCATTGGATGTATCTTCGTCAATTGATAGATTCATTATACAAGTGCATTGCATTCTGTTATGGGAGTCGGTGAGGACTCGAGTTAAAACGCATGAGTGAGTCTCATCTCATTTCATAGCATGACATGACAAAATCCCTAACATAGGATTGCATTTTTCTTGATTGAAAAGAATGTTGTTTGTGGATTGCTGCTTGTAAACATTACATATGCACTTAGGTGGGGAGTAGCCTCTGTAGGAAATATTCTATTGAGCATGGCTCACCCTATACGGAAAAATATTTCAGGTGCGGGATACACTCCGACGGATGGTCCTCATTAGGAGACTCAAGAGTGAAGAGGGGCCGACATGTGGCCTTTAACCTTAGTTTTTGTAAACTTTTGTTAAAACCTCGTTTGGGTATTGTAAATACATGTAAATTAATTGTAATGACTTGTAAAAATGAGGGTTTATGTAAAAAAAAACTCCATCATGCATGTTTTGGATGAAAATGAGATGGTTTGAAATGGATTGGAAATGGAAAACAGGTGAAAAAGGCAATACTGGACAAAGTGTACCGGTACAGTCTGGTCCAGAAAGAAAATCGTACCGGTACGCATTTTCCAGAAGGCAAACCATACTAGTATGCTTTACCAAACTTTGAATTTTTTTTTTTTAATCCTTTACCCAGGCCTTTGGGCTAGGTATCCTTTAGTCCCTATAATGCAAATGGACTATAATAGAGAATGAAATATGGTACATTGGTCCACGGTTAGATTAAATGATAAAGAGTACACGGGTTTCACGTGTGAGTTATAATCCCAGCAATTGGGAGATTATTGACGTGGTGTCGGATAATGCGACAATCACGGGTATTTCTGCGGGTTGATGGGTTATCAATGACTAATAAAGGGCACCCCGGATTTTGGGGCATCACAGAAGATACCTATAAACTTTATTTTAACTATTTGGAACACATTATTATTCCTTAATTACTACGAAGCTGAAGACATACCACATCCACTCAAACTAATGCATTCAAAGCTCCACCACAAGCTTAAATGCTATATAAGAGTGTTCAAAATTATATTAGCATCCAAAACTCGTGTGTGTATGATATGAATGTGTAACTTAAGAGATTTATTAAACAAAATATACATTTCTAGTAGCTATCCAATGCTAGTTTCAATGCCAATCTCACCATGGTTTTCATCTTAGAAAAGAAGATATTTGATTATAGTAACTATTTCACTCTTAGGTTTTCTGTGAGGATCAAATTTATGCATTCAAAAAAACAATTACACTCAAAAATGTCTTTAGAATAAAGAATATAATTCAAATGAAACAATCTTGACATAATCTCAAAAGACATAGAAGCAATGAAATTGGTATATCTCCTACTCATTAAAAATCCACACTCGCCCACACTCTCTAAAATTAGATAGGACTTTTCTCTAGTTGTAACGTGGCCTTAGGTGAAGATTTTAAGAAATGACGGGTAATTGCTTGCTCCTTAGAGTGGTATTAAATTAACAAAAAATTCCCAAGCATAGGAAAGGGTATTGTGTTTGTAACTCGGTCGATTACCAAAGTCATCTCCTTAGGTAAAACAAAGCCTCAAAGGGCGCAGGAGAAAAGAACACTAAAAACCTTGAATTTTAAGAGTTTTTTTGGTGAAAGTATCAACTATGAATTAACAATTAAAAAAAGAACCGGTTAATTGGTGGGGTTCATCTCACCATAAACAAGTATTTTGACTCAAATTTTATTACTTATTTAAGGTTGTACTCAAACGAATTCAAATGGTGGATATTCATTAAACACCCAATAGTAAATAACAAATTTAATTCTAAAAGAATTACTATCACCTCGATTATAGTGATTCTAAAAATTACCTATGCTAGACTCAACTGTCTATGGGTAAGCAAGACGATATACGTATCGAGAATGTTTTTAAACTCAATCATTTAATTCATCCAAATAACTCAATCATTCAAAAAACCTAGTTTGAGTTAAAAGTCCCAATTCCCGGATGAGACTCCCTCATCCGATCAAATTGGAGTATGACTGTTCACTCATCATGGAATTGAAAATGAAAGCAATTAAAGAGGACATAATCATAATTGACAACAAAGAAAACTTGAATTGAAAATTGCAAGAACTGAAATTGCAATTGAAAATAAATACCTTCAATTGAATTGATTCGACCTGTTATGTGACCTGCTTTATATCATACACCCAAATATAAGTGGTCGAATTGTAGTTTTCTTGGTTTAAGTCCAAGATCGATCCCACAAAGATTTTTAATAATTGGAATTTAAAATAAGAACAATGAAGTTATTATAAAAGCAATGTACATGAGATAGCTTTTGGTGTGAGTGATAAACTGGTAAATAATGTGCATAAATAAAACACGTAGATCAACTGGTAAAAGACAATAATATGAAAGGTACTCTTTAGTTCAAGGATCCCATATGCTTTATATTGGTTAATTACAGGAAATGCTACCTTATAACAATTAACTCCCAAGTAACTGAAAATTCAATCGGTAGGTCTAATGTACATTAAACCATAGCACAACAACTGGTTAAATTAGCTGGTAGGTGTATGCGACAACCGACTAATCCTTTGTAAACCAGAAGGTCAAGCCATTTAAGAGGAGTACATGAATTATTCAACCGACAGTTTGTTACCATGCATCAATTAAACATCCCTAGTGAAACAGAAGGTCAAGCCATTCAGTTGGATCACTTTAGTTACTCAACTGGCAGGTTGATGATTCAATGATAACGTAATTCTGAGTTATGCATTAAATCAAAAGCATTGGCTATGCCAAGACTTAACCCGTCTATAATCTTGGCAATTGGGAGAGTATTGACGTGGTGTCAGATCATGCGACAATCATGGGTATTTTTTCAGGTTCATGGGTTATTAACGGTTAATAATGGGCACTCCAGATTTTGGGGTGTCACAAAAGATACCTATAAACTTCATTTTAACTATTTGGAACACATTATTATTCCTTAATTACTATGAAGCTAAAGACATACCACATCCACTCAAACTAATGCACACAAAGCTCCACCACAAGCTTAAATGCTATATAAGAGTGTTCAAAATTGTATTAGCATCCAAAACTCGTGTGTTTATGTAACACCCCGCATTTTGTTTTATATATGTATATAGATATATAGTAAATAATTTTTGTAAAAATGGGGATATGTGTAGTGATGTGTGTTTGAATTTGGTAGAATGAAAAAGGGATGAACAGTGCACTGGCTGTAACATCAAGCTCGATTTCGACCTTGATGCAATCCATATCTCTCAAAACTTAAAACATGAAATTTGTAGAGCTCTCTCTTAGGATTCCATATCACCTTGAATCATCTCAATCGGAACTAGGAGGAAGGAGTTATGTCCATATTACGAAGTAGTGTCTACACTGTCCAAAAATCTGTCCGGCAGACTACCTTTCGCTAATTTCATCATAACTCTTTATTGGAAAGTCCGAATTGTG
>CAUOFW020005057.1:3095089-3230388 GCA_963454935.2 Ilex paraguariensis
AAGAGGTTCCTTGTAAGGATGCTTGAGAAACCAAATCTTGAGGGTGAGAGGTTCCTTGTAAGGATGCTCCCGTTAGAGAGGACAATATGATATCATGTGTGGGAAATGATTTATATTTTGGCAATGGATGTTTATTAGCACTTGGTTGAAATTGCTCCTTTCTATTACTATTGTTACTTAAACTTGAGATTCGTTGAAAAATGCACCCGTTTCATTTCAAATTATGTATCTATGCTATGTTGAAAAATGAGACCGACCCTTTTATATATTTTTATAAACCTTGTATGAGTTGAGAGGATTTTGCTACAGAGCTTCGTGCTCACCCCCTACAAATAACGTTTTCAGATTTCACACTTGAGGAGGAGTTAGGAGCCGAGGAGCCCTCCCATTGGGAGACTCCGCTTGAAGGGAATGTGGATCCCGAGGTGGACGCTTAGAGTGACACTTTTATTTTGTTCTAGACTAGATTATACTTAGAATATCCTTTTGAAGTCTAGTTCTTTTTTTTTGTTATTGTCGCTGCGTTATATTATTACATTGTGGAGATGTAAAGGCCAAAATTGGACCTATTCTTTTGGGATGATAGTGTGGATATGACATATGATGAATGAAAGTTTATTTTATGATGGATAAATAGACCCGCTGTGGTCAATAGTTATGCATAAGTGGACCCGGTGTGGTCAATTGTAATATAATTGTACAGGTTATGTTTTGGGTAAAGCTCCCCGTACAAAGGAGACTCTGCCCAAATTTTGTTAAAATATGAATGATTGATGAATGAACTTTCGTCGTGATGAATTTACATAATGCTCTCATGGGGTGAATGGTTTTTAGAATGTAATGTCACCCAAGGGGGTTTTTGGGGCGTTACAGTTTATGATATGAATGTGTAATTTAAGAGATTTATTAAACAAAATATACATCTCTAGTAGCTATCCAATTTTAGTTTCAATGCCAATCTCACCAAGGTTTTCATCTTAGAAAAGAAGATCTTTGATTATGGAAACTGTTTCACTCTTAGGTTTTATGTGAGGATCAAATTTATGCATTGAGAAAAAAAATGTACTCAAAAATGTCTTTAGAATAAAGAACATAATTCAAATGAAACAATCTTGACATAATCTCATGAAAGAATATTAAAAGACATAGAAGCAATGCAATTGGTATATCTCCTATTCATTAAAAATCCACACTCGCCCACACTCTCTAAAATTAGATAGGACTTTTCTCTAGTTGTAATGTGGCCTCAGGTGAAGATTTTAAGAAATGACGGGTAATTGCTTGCTCCTTAGAGTGGTATTAAATTAACAAGGAATTCCCAAGCTTAGGAAAGGGTATCGTGTTTGTAACTCGGTTGATTACCAAAGTCATCTCCTTAGGAAAAACAAAGCCTCAAAGGGTGAAGGAGAAAAGAAAACTAAAAACCTTGAATTTTAAGAGTTGTTTTGGTGAAAGTATCAACTACGAATTAACAATTAAAAAAAGAACCGGTTAATTGGTGGGGTTCATCTCACCATAAACAAGTATTTTGACTCAAATTTTATAACTTATTTAAGGTTGTAATCAAACGCATTCAAATGGTGGATATTCATTAAACACCCAATTGTAAATAACAAATTTAATTCTAAAAGAATTACTATCACCTCGATTATAGTGATTCTAAAAATTACCTATGCCAGACTCAACTTTCTATGGGTAAGCAAGATGATATACATATCAAGAATGTTTTTAAATTCAATCATTCAATTCATCCAAATAACTCAATCATTCAAAAAACCTAGTTTGAGTTAAAATTCCCAATTCACGGATGAGACTCCCTCATCCGATCAAATTGGAGTATGACTGTTCACTCATCATGGAATTGAAAATGAAAGCAATTAAAGAGGACATAATCATAATTGACAACAAAGAAAACTTGAATTGAAAATTGCAAGAACTGAAATTGCAATTGAAAATAAATACCTTCAATTGAATTGATTCGACCTGTTATGTGACCTGCTTTATATCATACACCCAAATATAAGTGGTCGAATTGTAGTTTTCTTGGTTTAAGTCCAAGATCGATCCCACAAAGATTTTTAATAATTGGAATTTAAAATAAGAACAATGAAGTTATTATAAAAGCAATGTACATGAGATAGCTTTTGGTGTGAGTGATAAACTGGTAAATAACGTGCATAAATAAAACACGTAGATAAACTGGTAAAAGACAATAATATGAAAGGTACTCTTTAGTTCAAGGATCCCATATGCTTTATATTGGCTAATTACAGGAAATGCTACCTTATAACAATTAACTCCCAAGTAACTGGAAATTCAGTCGGTAGATCTGATGTACATTAAACCATAGCACAACAACTGGTTAAATTAGCTGGTAGGTGTATGCGACAATCGACTAATCCTTTGTAAACCAGAAGGTCAAGCCATTTAAGAGGAGTACTTGAATTATTCAACCGACAGTTTGTTACCATGCATCAATTAAACATCCCTAGTGAAACAGAAGGTCAAGCCATTCAGTTGGATCACTTTAGTTACTCAACCGGCAGGTTGATGATTCAATGATATCGTAATTCTGAGTTATGCATTAAATCAAAAGCATTGGCTATGCCAAGACTTAACCCGTCTATAACTAATCAATCGAATTTTATGTAACATCACTGTATCATGTATGAAGTACATAATAGTTGATAGTATAGTATAGAATATTAAGTACCACTCGGTGTTCATAAACATGAGCATATAATAAATATAACCATCCATCAATTAAGGGAGGTGTATATAACAATAAAGCATAATTAAATATCGGCATTTCCATCACTTAACCGATAATATACATATATTCACCCCCCACTGAAGGGTAAAAATAAACTACTCACATCTCATTGCTATAAATAAGCAAGAAGTGCGAGAAAGTTTCATTACAATACTAAATAAAATAGAGACACTCCTTTCCCAAGGAATATTTGAAATACAACCACCCTTAATATCAATTAAGACACAAAGGTGGCGGAAGTTCAACCCTCAAAGTAGAAAGGTATAACAGAAATGTAGAAATAATAGAAATTTTGGCTGGAAAGTAGGTTAAACAGGATCTCCCCTTGGATTCTCTCTAAATTCTCATGAATATCTCTTTGGATTGTGGTTTGGCTCCTCTTTATAGATCTCCAATAAGTCCCCCCAAGAAGTCCCGGATATGAACACTGGCCAGACCTATTTATTGGCCAAGAAGATATGCTAGAATGAAGGAGAAGAAGTTGAACAACCTTTGACTACCGTTCGGATGCCATCACCACCGTTCGGACGATACTGGATCTCTGGATTATGGTGATGATCTTCCACATTATTCTGGCAGGTTATTTTGTTTTAATTACACTATCATCGTCTGCTAGTTTAAGCTCTGACAAATTGCTCCCCATAATTTCCGCACAAAACCCTGAAATTAACAACATTTCACACATTAACCCTAATTTACATAATTTAATGGTTTTAACCTACATAATTAATCTAATTTAATTTACATACTAATTAGGGTTAGTCACACTCTCCAATCTAAACTTTACTTGTCCCTTGTAAATAAAAATAATAACAAAATAAAATCACTTTTGTAGATTTCATAATTGCATTTAGCGTATGTAACAAGCTATTAAACCCCTAGGTGATCCCTAGTGGACAAGTTTTATCTCATGAAGGTTTTTAGTGAAGATACGTACAAACTTCAATAGTTAGGAGTTTATAATTCATATTTTTCATGGATAAAATTAAATCAATATTCCTCTGCGTTGCTAGAATACTTCCTTTCTTTGATCACTATAAGAGTAACACACATTAGCTGTAATATAATCCATACATTTTTAGAAAAACTTGTGTGTGTGTGCAATGATTTCTTTATCTCAAAAATTACTCAGGGAATATTATACTCTTTCATGGTATTCTTGATGTCAATCCTCTCCTGGAATACACTCAGCAAAGAATACACATACGTTATAGTGGTTATTCACTCAGTCATTACATGTGATTATAATATTATTTTCAAAACAAGGTAATATCACATGTAATATATCAAAAGAATGGTTATCTAAATAGAACTGGAGTTTGACATAATCTCATGAAATGATATTAACTCTACATTAAACATTTTCCCTTCTTGTATAGGTTGAAATAATACACATGTATGACTTCTGGAATCAAAAAGGACATTCTTAGGGTTGTAATGTGGTCATGGTTTTCTAGTTTAAGAAACGATGTCAAGAGTATTCAAGGGGCATCCTTTCTTAATATAGTGTGGCACACCTCTTATTTTATTTTTCCAGACATTTTATACATGATATTTTTTTCATTTTTCACTTTCTTGGCCATTTTCAGTATCTTTCGGTTAATTTTTTTTTTTTTGGGTTGTTTCCACAAGCTTTTCTTTGTTTGAACAGTAGCCACCATCTTCTTTTATTTTTCTATTGTCTTTCTGTATCATACTGATTTATAAGAGGTGCAAGAAAATTAGATAACAAAGGTATGTTAAATATATTTTTTTGTGGCTCGGTCATCATATGGGTTACATGAAAAAGAAATCATACTTTAAAGACTCAATCATGGGTAACTAGGGATATAATTTTGTAAAAGAAATGGCTAAGGCTAAAAATAAAATCAAGGATGGCCTAAGATCATTTTCCAAAAATTAAACATCTAATTTCCAAGTAAAAATTTTAATGAAAATGCTGACAATAATTTTTTATGAATGCTAACCAAAACAAACTAAATGGGATTATTCAAAGAAAATTTACTATTGAATTGAATATTCTTATTTGAGTAGATGTAGAATACCTCTCCAAAAAGGATTGGCTCAAATTCTACAATAGGTTTTACATCTCCACTATATATGTAAGGAATGTAATATTTCCAAAAGGTTTTCAAAATATAGAATTCTATTTGTGCTCAAAAGAATGAGTTTAACTAAAAATGTTAAAATAATAAACAGCTAAAATATAAAAATCCCTCGTGATTAGATTAGGACTATTCCTGCAAAGCATGAGAATAATAACCTAATTTAACTGTGAATTATATGAAATAATCCTCCTAACTCAAAAACCTAACTACATTAACTAAAAAAAACATGTTCAAAACCAACATTCAAAACATAAAGTAAGTTTAAGTGCATAAAAAAAAGATAAGTAAGAGATAGCAAGATCTGAACAATCTCCAGTGTCTTTAATAAAGAAGTAGATGAGCCTCCACCAAAATGCTCTCTGATTAGCCTCAATATTTTTGCCTGGTTTTTCTTATAATTAGCCATACATAGATCAAGTTGGGCAATACTGGTCTCCAACCCTAGTAAAATTTGTTTGTTAGTCCTATCATCCACTGGTATATACAGTTGATCCACTTGTGACTGAGGCTGCTCAAGTGGGATAAACTATTTAGTTCCTTGGAATGTTTCCTCCTGTGGTGCTGGTTGTACTTCAGGTTGCTCCTCAGGCTGGACTCCATGGCTTTTCTTCAGAGTTGTCTTATCTAATGGTGCAAAATGCTCCACCGTCTGCCACGAGGGATCTGCAATCACTCCCTTTGTCCCCTGCATAAGTGAAAAACTAACATAGCATATGAGAGTGAGGGTTTCTTTCCTTTCACAGTAATAAGCATCTGGTCCATGATTAAGTTTAGAAGATTGATAGTTTGTCCCATCCCACAAGCATATAGGAAGTAAGCTTGCTCAGTATAGATTTGGTTTTTCTGGGCTCGGGGTAACAGACTATTCTCACTAATTAAATTCAAAATCCGATATTTGTCTATCAAGTCCCCTTACTTTATGTACTTGTTCGGCCTCCCCCTTACATAATTTTGATTTCCCGTCAATTCTATCCCTACATCAGTGAAATTAGGCACTTGAGTGTAAGTGTATTGCGGGTTGGGATGTCTTGGCATAGGCTAAAAAACATAAGCTATTTTAGTTGGTGTAACTTGAAAATTTTTACCAAATCAGGTAATTCGGTGTACGGATATTGCGGGTTTTCAGGTCTCTCCATGGGTTGAAAATGATCGGCTATAGTAGCCGGGGTAACTTGAAAAATAATACCCCGTATGAACACACGCAAGTGCCTTGCCCCAATTATCTCAGTATTACTATAAAATTCACGAACTAAACAGTAATATGCAGGGACAATAAATCTAACATAATGTAACCATCCTCTAGCAGTAAGAATTTGATGTATGCCTATGTTCTAAAAATCTTCGTAAATAACTGGCCTTTAAAAAATAATAGTTTTAGTCAGAAAATTAGCATCGTACCAAGCCTGCTCCTCAAAATTTTCAAACATCACCTCGTTGAAGATATTTTCTGGTCTTGGTAAGATTTCGAAAAAAATATGTAAGTCAATTCCAGTAAATGAATCACTTGAACCTGAACCTTCAGCTGAAAAGCAACCAGAACCACAAAATGAGAAAGAACATTCATGTCCTATTCCATTACCTTTTCCTCAAAGGGTCAAGAAGTCCTCATCTTTTAAGGATCATTCTAAAATTCCTGAGTTGTTTAAACAAGTAAAGATTAACATTCCTTTGTTGGATGCAATTAAAAAAGTTCTAGCTTACACAAAGATTTTGAAAGATCTTTGCACAGTAAAAAGAAAAATCAATGTATAAAAGAAAGCATTTTTAACTGAGCAAGTTAGTGCTATCATTCAGCATAAAACTTTTCTTAAGAACAAAGATCTTGCAAGTCCTACAGTTTCATGTATTATCGAAAATTTTTGGATTGAGCAAGCTTTGCTTGATCTAGGAGCTAGTGTTAATTTAATGTCATACTCGATATATAAGCAATTAGGGTTGGGTGAGTTGAAACCTACCAATGTTACACTACAATTAGTAGAACGATCTATAAAAAATCCACAAGGAATTGTGGAGGATGTTCTTGTCTAAGAATAATCAATTATATTTTCCAGTAGATTTTGTTGTTTTAGATGCACAACCAATTTTTCATGCATCTGCATACATACCTGTTATTTTGGGTCGACCATTCCTAGCTACATCAAATGTATTGATCAATTGTAGGAATGGATTCATGAAACTTTCATTTGTAAACATGACTTTTGAATTAAATATTTTTAATATTGCAAAACAATCAACCAAAGTAAGAGGGAACCCTACCTCTTGAAGCATAAAATGAAGGGTAGAACCTTCAAGAATACCTACCAAGCCCAAGAATACCTCCCAAGCCCAAAACCCTTGATTTCCCCAAAATCTTATCTTTGAATCTTCGGTGAAATCCTTCGTTCTTGGTATGGTTACGTAGCTCTCGTCGAGGTGATCAACTTTAACTCTTGGTCCGAGTTGATTCAACCAACGGAGCTCCGTAGATCGTAGGGAGAAGGTAGAAATTTTTTATTTTTCTTTTCTCTCTTCTCTCTCTTTCTCTTCTAACGTGTGCCAACTGATAGAAATCAGCTATTTCTCCCCTATTTATACTCTTTAATTGCGTGGTCCACGTCGAGCTATATGTTCCCTATTTTTGGGGGTTGTTTTTATCCGGAAATAACTTAATTTCGTTCCGGTTTAAGTCCAAATTATTTTTATATGAACTTAAATTAAATTATAAGAAAATTTTATAAAATTTATTTTTGGGGACGTTTTTGAGGTCACCCGACACTCGATCGTCTCGTAAAATGTCAAAAGTCAGATTATCTCGAAATTCGATAAAAATTATCTGGATAACTAAGTTTTGTGAAACAAATTTAACGGTGAGGTCTGTTTCACCATTCGAGATCTAGAAAAATACAGATTTTCAACTTGCACTATAGTGATAAATTATCGTTTTACCCTTTTTCGTAAAAAGTTTAAATTTACCCTAATTTTATAACAAGTACCAGTGCTACATTGTCGGATGAACCAGGTACTGGAACCTGGGCTTTTAGGTACTAGTACCTGGATTCAGTGGGATTAGGTACCGGTACCTAGGCCTTAAGGTAGGTACCTTGATGGATAGTGGGCTTAGGTATCGGTACCTAGCAAATAGCAAGCTTAGGTCATGAGAGAGTATGAATTCAAATTGCCTAAAAGAATGAAAAGGTTGCTTCCCAAGCTAATAAAGGGCGAAGGCGTGTCATCTTTGAACCAGGCGATTGGGTTTGGGTTCACATGCGCAAAGAAAGATTCCCAGTGTATAGGAGGATTAAGTTGCATCCTTGAGGAGATTGACCTTTCCAATTTCTTGAAAGGATTAATGAAAATGCATATAAAGTGGGTCTTCCAGGTGAGTATAATGTTTATGTTACCTTCAATGTTTCTGATCTTTCTCCTTTTGATGTAGGTGAAGATTCGAGGTCGAATCCTTTTGAGGATAGGAGGAATAATGGGAACCAAGGTGGGCATACTCTTAAAGATCCTTTGCAAGTTCCAAATGGGCCAATTACAAGATCAAGAGCCATGAAGATCAAGGAAGCAATGCAAGGATTCGTGCATGTAAACCCCCACATGCTTATCTTAATATAACAATTTAATTATTTTTGAAATGCTAATATATGTGATAATGTATACATGAACTACGTGGATTGTAAAAGTAGAAATAAAAATGTTAGGCGAGGTAATAGGGTATGAATTGGAAGTTAGGAAGTAGTCCGGAGTTCAAACATATTTTAGATAAAATTTGGGTAGAAAGGTTTTTAGACACTGCTTAGTATTTAGACCATAACATTTTACCCTTATGTCCGTTTGAGCTTAAATATTTACAGTAGATAGTAGACTTCCAGGGAAGTGTATTTCACGAAACTTTTCCAAATCGACCTCTAAATAGGCCAAAACTTTATGAGAAGTTTAAGTAGAAACAGGAAGTACGTTTGAACATGAAAGTACGTTCAAAAGTCCTACGTTCAAATGTGAAAGTCCGTTCGAATGACAGTGTGTTTCAGTACTTTTTGTCTGATGGAAAAACAAACGTACTGGGAGCAAAAGACATTCGAACGCCAATGACGTTCAAACGTGAGTTACAAATTCAGACCTTTAGAATTGCGCACAAAAGACCATTTCTTTCACTATAAATACACAAGGACGCCTCCTTTAGCTTCCATACACCATTTACAACCCTAGAAAGCCTAAAGAAACAAGAAAGAAGGGTAGAAAACACAAGATCAAGGAGGATTTTCACCTTGAAGTGGATCAAAATCTCAAGTTTTTCAAGAACACTAAGGAAGAAGAAGGTAGGGGTTTTCTTCCACTCTTGTTGTTAAGGCTAGGGCCTATATATACATATGTTTTGACTCTTAATCATAGATATTTGTTATGGAATCCTTGATTCTTGATGTTCTTGCAAACCTCACCATGTTTTGAAAGAATTTATGGTTTGATAACCCTAGAAATTCATGTTGTTGATGTAAAAACTTAACTTTGGGGAAAAATGGATTTTTCTTCTTGATATCCTCTTGTTCTTGATTCTTCTTGGAAAAATACTTATGAAATTAGGGGTTTTGAATTTACTTGTGATTTGAGAAAATGGTTGGTACTGCATCTCTTAAATTACATTCGAGAACTGCCATAGAGTGTTAAAAGTTAGTCTATTCCAGTGGAGGTGAGATGGTTTTCTAACACTTGTAGTGGATTGTTGTTTGTTAGATCAACCACTATTGTTCACGTAAGTTCGAGACTGAGGGATGGTATACCTTTCTTTAGACGGATTCGTCAATGTCGTGGGAGACGGTATACGCCCTTCCTAAATTGGTTTGTGTGGTTATGATGGGTGAACGAGGTAGAATCGTCGTGTAGATTCATGGGAAGCAACCAACATACATGAGAATATGAGATGATGCTATTAAATGATTAATTGATTTCTTCACATGTTTATCCCTTTTCATTTAACTTACTGCTATTGAGTTAACTTGAGATCGAATAAATTGTCATTGTTTTATTTCAAGTTATTTATGATATTTTGGAAAGTGAGACCAAACTGTTTTATATGTTTCTAAACCTTGTTCAAGTTTGGGAGGATGTTGCTATAGAGCTTAGTTCTCACCCCTTACAAATACTATTTATTCTTAAATGTCGGTTTAGATGAAGAGCTCGGAATTGATGACCAGGTAGCTTGAGAAGCGCAATTGGATGGAAGCGTGGATCCTGAGGGGGATGTCTAGAGTTGATCTCTCCATTTCCTAGACTAGGAGATGCATTTTGATACAATGGATAGATGTTATTTTGTTTATTTCGCTGCAAGATTAAGTTTGATTTTGAGATGTAATTGTCATAGTTTGACATATTCTTTTTGGAAGTAGATGTCATGGTTTGACATATTCTTTTGGATAATGTTGTAGATATTATGTACGATGAATGTAATTTTTCTTATTTATGGACTTTATTAGTTGCTCTCATGATGTGAATGGTTTTAAATAGTAATATCGTCCAAGGTGGATTTTGGGGCGTTACAATGCAATCCACCGGGGATGAAGCTAACAAGAGCCCAACACTCAAGATGGGCTTGAAAGAAGGAGAACCAGTTTTGATCCACTTGATCAAAGCTGTGGAAGACATGAGTTAGAGATAGGGCTTGTTGTTGTTAAGTCCTTCAATTCATTTAAAGGATTTTTATTTTTAGTTTAA
This sequence comes from Ilex paraguariensis, assembly GCA_963454935.2. Taxonomy (NCBI): domain Eukaryota; kingdom Viridiplantae; phylum Streptophyta; class Magnoliopsida; order Aquifoliales; family Aquifoliaceae; genus Ilex; species Ilex paraguariensis. The sequence continues at coordinate 3,105,662 of CAUOFW020005057.1, forward strand.
AATAAGTGGCCTTGAGGATGCATAGCCCACATATGTCTTATTATTTTATTTGAACTTGGGTTTTAGAAGTTACTATAGCACATCACAGCACTGTTCACGCTACAGTACCTGTGACACTATTCACTCAAGGGCATTTTTGAGAGAAATGGTCACAAATTTTAGTCTAGGGTTTTATCTTGTTTTGGGAAGGATATTTAAAGGATGTAACTGGCCATTTCAAGAGGTTAGACAATATTGAATTTTAATTGTGAGTTGAGGTTACTCCTCTTATTCTTGATTGAACTTCTGAACTTATCAAAGGTAAATTTCAACCTTTGTGGCATTCCTCCTTGTAATTTGGGTTCTTGAGATGGGTTCTTCAATGGGTCTAGATTTAATATAATCTAGGTTCTTAAAACGAGTTCTCAACAGGTCCAGATTCTCCCATCCATAGACTTGAGTTTGGCTTTCTTAGGTTATTTTTCCAATATTGTTGTTGGGTCTCAAAGCAAGTCAAATGGGGTTCACATCATTTGGTATCAGAGCAAGGTTTGCAATCAGGTCACATTCTATCCTTTTATTTCTTGTAAATTTAATTCTAGAGCTTCATTGTTCTAGGATTACAAAAAAAAAAAAAAGAAAGGCTGTCAAAATTCTTAGGGTTTTGTGTGTCTGCTGAAAATTTCATTATTCTAGGGTTTGAGTTATTGTTAGGGATTTTTCAATTGTTTATTATTTAGTTTGTGATCAAATCAGTTGAAGCAAAAAAAATTCATCTAAAAAAAACAAAGAGAAAAAAAACAAAGGAGATAGTCCAAAAATATTTTTTTTGAGCCTTATCATCAAAGGGGCTACATACATCATTATAGTTGGTATCTTATCTTATAATTACTCTTTCATTCATATAATTTTCTTGATTCTAGTGTCATTTTATTCCTTTCGTGTTTCTATACTCCTTGTCCTTTCTGCGTTTCTTGTTCTTGTTCTTGTTTGACACCATTATCGGGAAAAAGCCAATTAAGAGTGAAACATGAGCAGAGTATCATCATTTAAGTGTAAACATGTAAGGGAGTGTGTCAAGTTTTTTTTTTACCACTAACATTCTTTTTGTGCAACACATTACAATGTCTCACTAAAGTGGCTCATCACCAAGGGGGATGACCGATAACCCATTCTTTACACTGAAGTCCATGCAACAACAATTTAAGCAGTTGAACTTGGTGTTGGGGGAAGTGAGGGGATAAGATTGATCAGCAAGAAGCATCGATTAGAAATTTGCAAGGTGGGAGATATAGGAGGCGATGTGAGCCTAGGGTTGAAAATGAAAATGAGAATGTAGGAGCTGGCGAGGATGAGGAAAACCTAAAATCTGAAATTGGCTTGGATAGACATCAAAGAGTTAGGCGTGAAAGAGGATTTTAAGGGAACCTAGGGGGTCGGGATGGTGTAGATAGAGACCTTAGGAGTATCAGAATGAAAATACCATCTTTCCAGCATAGAACAAACCTTGAGGTTTATCTAGAGTGGGAGAAAAAAATAGAGTTGGTGTTTGATTGTCATAATTACTCTGAGGAGAAGAAAGTTAAGTTGGCGGTAATTGAGTTCACTGATTATGCTATTATTTGGTGGGATCAATTAGTGACCAGTAGGAGGAGGAATTATGAGAGGCCTGTCAAGACATGGGGAGAGTTGAAAGCTCTTATGATGCAGAGATTTGTACCTAGCCACTACTATATGGACCTTTACCAAAAACTCCAAAATCTTACACAAGGGTCTAGGAGTGTAGAGGATTACCATAAGGAGATGGAGGTGGCAATGATTCGGGCTAATGTAGAGGAGGACTGGGGGGCCACCATGGCTAGATTTTTGAGTGGTTTGAATAGAGACATAGCCAATGTAGTTGAATTATAGCATTATGTGGAGATAGAGGACATAGTGCACATGGCTATGAAGGTGGAGAGGCAGTTAAAGAGAAAAGGGACAGCAAGGTACATTTCATTTGCTAGCACTACTTGGAAATCAAAGTGGGATAGGAATGATCCAGCTGACGCAAAGAGAAAGGTCGAACAACCTAAAGGAAAAGATGAGGGAACTAGCAACAAACCTAAGGTAGAACTAAACCTAAGGTAAGAAATAAATCAAGCATTTTTGGCGTCGTTGCTGGGGAAGGCAAAGCGTTGAATTAAGAAGGTGATTTTTTGGACAATGGAGGTAAGTCCCGTGATTTTCATCACGGGCTGAGGTACATTGCTCCTTGTATATACTTTTGTTTACTTGTATTTTCAATTGTAGATAGTGTTTTGTATGTGGGGACGAGACGACCATAATAGATTGGTTAGACAGCCCACCATAATAGATTGGTTAGACAGCCCTTAGGTCCCAACATGAATATTGACCAAGACCTACTCGAGGATGTCGGTGACAATTTAGAGAAGTTGGGTGCCAATGTGAATGTCTCAAGGGGAGGATAGTGCAAGAACCTATAGCTCCAAACCCGAGAATGCATTTCTCTCCTAGGAATGAAGGGAATAACATCCAAATTGAGCCTCTGGCAAGTTCAATGAGGGATTACCTTCAACTGACTTGTAGCAACACTCCCTCTTGCATTCTCTTAGCAGTTCAAGCTCATGCCTTCCTAGTTAAGCCAGGAATATTTCAACTACTTCCTACATTCCATGGAATTCAAAGAGAGAATCCTTATTTGAATATTAAGGAATTCGAGAATATAGTTGCAACCTTCAACACTAATCATACTATGGAAGTCATAGCTCGCTTGAAATTGTTTCCCTTTTCCCTTAAGGACAAGTGTAAAATGTGGTTGAATTCCATGAGGCCTCGATCCATAACTTATTGGGCTCAAATGCTTTATGAATTTTTGAACAAAACCTTTCCGGTGCCTAAAACCACCGCTCTTAAAAAGTAAATCCAAAACTTTTTTGAAAAGCCCAATGAGCAATTTTACAACTGTTGGGATCGCTGCAAGGAATTACTACAATCCATTATGTGAAACCCAGGAAAATTTAAACTTTTTCTTAGAAAGGGTAATGATAATTTGCCATCCTAATGTGTATTAAAAATACTAATGTTCTATACCTTGGATGAGGAAACGGAGTTTGCTGTTGGATGCGTATCGTAAAATCTAGTCACCCTGTCAAATTTCGTTGAATTCTGAAATAGTCAGATTTTTGCACGTCATTCGAGGCGACTACGAGGCGAATCACATTTTAAAGGTCCCCAAAAATGAATTTTTTAAAATTAAGTTAAAGTTCCAATAAAATTAATTTGAACTAAATCCGAGGTATAACGAATCGTTTCGAGATGAAAAACGGACCCGGAAGTCAGAAATATGCGGTGCGATGTGGACTGCACATTCAGGACTATAAATATATACTTAAATTAGATATTTTGGAAAAAATATCTCATTGCTCTTGAACCTTGGCCGGCCATAGAGAGAAGAGAGTGAAAAGAGAGAAAACAAGTAAGTTCTTCAAGCTTCAATCTAAGATTCCTAGAGTTCTGTCGGTCGGAATTCGTCGAGCAAAGAATCAAAGTTCATCTCCTCGACGATGGCTACGCGTACGTACCAAGAAAAGTGGATTTCACCAAAGGTCCAAGGAAAATACTTTGGAGGAATCAAAGGTTCTTGGGCTTGTTTTGGTGTGTTTAGAAGTTCTACAAATTCCTACACGCTACAAGAGGTAGGGTTCTTCCTAATTTGGTTTTACTCCTACCTTAAGGGGTCATTTTTGTGGCTGAAACATGACTGATTTGTGGATGAAAGGTGGGCTGTGTTGTGTCCGTTTATGGACTGTTTAAGGGGTTGCTTAATGGCGGAATTGTGGGCTGCTTAGTGGCTGGTTTATGAGCTAGTTTATGGTTGTTTTAAGGGGCTGTTTATGGCTATTTTATGGGCTATCTTATGGCTTTTTATTGGGGCTATTTTATGGCCATTTAGGGGCTGAATTGTGGGCTGGTTAGTGGTTGATTTGTGGGCTGTTATTGGCTAAATTTTGGGGCACTATGGGCTGATTTTTATGTGGGCTATTACGTGCTATATTTTGCCTTTTAAATTAAGTGTGTTTTTGACATAGATTATGTAATAACATGCTTTTCAATTGTGTTGAATATAAATGTTGACACATGCTAGTTGATGTTTTGACATTGTGATGAATTTTGGAGATTGTTTGCATATGATATAAATCGCCATGGTAGACATGGATAAGTAAAAATTGTTCCTTTGGCATGCATTGCAATATGGACATGGAATTGACATCACATTCATGGGCATGAGTCATGAGTGTGGGTGTGTGTATGCATGGTTAATCAAACACCATTCTTGGTGATTGATGGGTGGACTCGGAAAAGTTGAATTGAAAATCTAAATGAGTCGCATAGTTGCATGAAAGAAAAACTTCTGTCGGGTATAGCAAGAAGGGATAGATTCCCCTCTCGGGTGCAAGACCCGGCGACTTGGTTATACACTCCCTTATGGTGAAATTCTAGAAAAGTGTAGTATGGTGTACAGAACCGGCGATATAAAATCCAAAATCCGTTGCCTAACAAGACACAAGATTTTGATTTATAAGTACTCATTCAATGAGTAACACCCATCAATGATTTGGTTTTATAATAAAACAACTTATATTTCAAACGATCATTTGATGGATTTTTTTGTCAATTGACGGATTCAGTATACCTTGGCATTGCATTGTTACCTGGGAGTTAGTGATGACTTGGGTTTAAGTGCATGAGTGAGTATCATCTCATTTCATGGCATGACATGGTTGCATTCCACATTTAATACATATTCTTGTATGAAATGATTGTTAAATGTTGTTTGTTGCTTATACACACCACATATGCATCTAAGGTGGGGAGTAGCCTCTATAAGAATTATTGTACTGGGCATTGGCTCACCCTATACGGGAAAATATTTCAAGTGGGAGAGATACACCGGTGGATGACTCCAATTTGGACCCTCATGTTTGAAGAAAGCCGAATGGGGCTTTATTTTGTGTTAATGTAAAACATTTGTGGAAATAATATTTTGGGCATGTAATCTTTTGCAAATAATTGTAATAGAACTTATATTGACTATTGTTAAACTAACCTTGCATGTTTTGATATAAATATGGATAATTGGACCCGGTGTGGTCATTGTTGAATATTTGGCCTCGAACGGGTCTTGTTATTGTATGATTGCACAAGTTGAGTTTTGGGTAGAGCTTCCCGTACAAAGGAGACTCTGCCCGAATTTTGTCAAAATTATGGTTCCTGGCAAATGGGGCATAATGGCGTGATATCGAATTACTTGGTATCCACGGGTATTCCACAGGTTGATAGGTAATCAACGGACTCCCGGATTTTGGGGCGTTACAGCTTGGTATCAGAGCCTAGATATACGAATAACATAGGGCTCGATGGGCACGGGTATAGACCATTGCATTCCATATGCATTTCATGTTATGTGCTCTACTTGCTACATGCTGTGTAAATTTCTACTAAATACTTGATCCCTAACTTGGGATATTAACTAATTGATCTATTGCTATCTTATGTGTGTGTAGATGGCAACTAGAGGAAGGGGACGTCGGGGTGGATGGAACAACCAACCACCACCACCGGCCTTTGACCAATAAGCCTTCATGGAGGCTATTGGTGCGGCGGCAGCTACCATTGCACAAGCAAGTGCTACGGCTGCCACTATTGCACATACAGGTGCAAGTGGGAGTCAAGGAGGTTCAAGTCACCTCCCGAAGTTCAAGGCACACAATCCTCCGATCTTTCTAGGAGGGGCCGATCCTATGGTGGCTAACCATTGGTTCCGACAAGTGGACAAGATCTTGAGGGCTATGGAGATTTCCTCCGATGCCACGAAGATAACGCTAGCTACTTTTCAGCTAGAGGGAGAATCCCAAGTGTGGGGGGATTGGGTCAAGGACTCCAAGAACTTGGAGGTAATGACATGGGCAGAATTCAAGGAGCTCTTTATGGGCAAGTACTTCCCAACGGCTGCTCGACGTGCAAAGGCTCGGGAGTTCTTAGACTTGAGACAAGGGACGATGACGGTGATAGAGTACGTAGCTAAGTTCACAAAGTTAGCCCGTTTTGCCGATGACTACGTGGCCACAGATATGGCCAAAGTGAGGAAGTTTAAGGATGGTCTTAAGTTGTCCATCAGGGGGTAAAATTGTAGGGCTTCTTCTGCAAGAATTAGACTTGATGGTCGCGATTGCTATGGCCATTGAGAGAGAGGTGGATGACGCCAAGAGCATCCGAGATTCTGGTGCAAAAGAGAAGAAGAAGGAGGGACAATCCTCTTCTTCTAGCTTGGGGAAGAAGCAGAGGACTTCTACTCCATAAGGGTTTTAGGGATAGGGCCGCAGCTATCAAGGCCAAGGCCAAGGTCAATCCTCCCAAGGTGGAAGAAATCAGAGGCCTTCCTACCAGGCAGGCCAGAGGACTTGCTATCATTGCCACCAACCAAGTCACATGAAGTGGGATTGTCCTCAGAGGCAAGGATCCCAAAGTTATGAGTCATATCAGTCCCAGACTTCGGTGGGGCAACCACAGAGACATTATACTCATCATCACCCTACAATGGGCCAGGGGAACCAGTACCAGTTCCAAAATGCTACTCAGGCCCAAATTACTTCGCGTGCGGGGATTCTGTAATCCGACCAGATGGGTCAGGGCATGGGTAGAGGCCGAGGCTAGGGATTACAAGCCGATTCTTCGGGAACCCAGGGGCGTGTCTACGCTATGATATCTCAGACTGAGCCGACAGATCCATCGGTGATATAGGGTACATTTCTACTCTCTCGCTTATGGGCAAGGGTATTATTTGACTCTGGTGCATCACATTCATTTATTGCTGCATCTTGTGTGCAAGACTTGGGCTTAGAGGTTGAGACATTGGAAGAACCATTTCATGTGAGTTCTCCCTTAGGAGCTAGGGTGAGAATTGATCAGATATGTCGGGGTTGTGAGTTAGAGATCTCGGGGATTCTACTCACTGTGGACCTTAGGATCATGAACATGTCCGAGTTTGATGTTATCCTTGTTATGGATTGGTTGGCGGCACATCGGGTAGTCATTGAATGTGATCGAAAGAAGGTCACTGCTTATACGCTAGAGGGTATTTGTTTCAAGTTCCAGGGGAAAAAGTGTGATGCTTTACCTCAGGCCGTGTATGACTCTAGATGACACGGATAGTTGATGGGTTGGCTTACAAGCCTTACCCTAGAGGACGAGGCGAGACAGGAGTTGGGCCTTCCTCGGGTTGTATGTGAGTATAAGGATGTTTTTTCGAATGAGCTACCAGGATTACCTCCACATAGGGATGTAGACTTCACCATTGAGTTGTATCCCGGTACATCGCCTATCTCTATGACTCCACACAGGATGACACTAGCTGAATTGCAAGAACTCAAGGTCCAGTTGCAAGAATTATTGGACAAGGGCTTCATTAGACTGAACACTTCACCTTGGAGCGCTTCGGTGTTGTTTGCCAAGAAGAAGGATAAAATTCTTCGATTGTGCATAAACTATCGGTAGTTGAATAGGGTTACTATCAAGAATAGGTATCATTTGCCGAGGATTGATGACTTGTTTGATCAGCTGAGAGGGGCGTGGGTCTACTCCAAGATAGATCTACGTACTGGTTACCATCAGTTGAGGGTTAAGGAGGTAGACATCCCTAAGACGGTGTTTAGAACACGGTATGGTCATTTCGAGTTCACAATGATGCCATTTGGGTTGAAGAATGCTCCAGCAGCATTCATGGATCTCATGCATATAATATTCCAACCCTATTTGGATCAGTTTGTCGTGGTCTTCATTGATGACATCTTGATCTACTCCAAGTCTGAGGAGGAGCATGAGGGTTATTTGAGAATTGTTCTCCAGACATTGAGAGATTATCACTTGTACGCCAAGTTCCGCAAGTGTGAATTCTGCCTTACTGAGGTGAAATTTTTGGGACACGTGGTGTCGGCTTCGGGTGTATCCGCGGATCTAGAGAAGGTTGAGGTGATTATGAATTAGGAGAGGCCGAAGTCAGTCTTTGAGATACGCAATTTTTTGGGATTGGCAGGGTACTACAGGAGGTTTATTAAGGACTTCTCCCGATTAGCTGCGCCTATGACTAAGTTGACTCAGAAAGAGGTCAAGTTTGAGTGGAATAAAGCTTGTGAGAAGGCATTCCAGGAGTTGAAAGGGAGGCTTACTTCAGCTCCGATCTTGATAGTCTCAGAACGGGGGCAGAGGTACATGGTCTATTGTAATGCCTCGAAGGACGGGCTAGGATGTGTTTTGATGCAGTCGGGAAGGGTAGTAGCCTATGGTTCTCGGCAGTTGAAGAATCACGAGCAGAATTATCCTACTCATGACATGGAATTGTCGGCCATTGTCTTTGCCTTGAAGGCTTGGCCCCACTACTTGTATGGTGAGTAGTTTGAAGTGTTTTCGGATCACAAGAGTCTGAAGTATATTTTCACACAGTGGGACCTCAACATGAGACAACACCGGTGGATGGAGTATTTAGAGGACTATGACTTCACTTTGCATTACCATCCTGGTAAGACAAACGTGGTGGTTGATGCACTTAGCCGAAAGTCATGGGGAGTTTTGGCTAGTGTAGCTTCCCGGGAGTGGTAGATGCTCGAGACTATGGGACAGTTCAGGCTACACTATGGAGATCAGACTCAGGGTACTTTGGGGAGTTTGGTGGCTACACCTTCCCTACTGAGCAGAGTGATTGAGTCCCAGAGACTGGATGCAGAGTTATCATCCATCAGGGACTGGGTATGGTTAGGTACAGGTGACGAGGGTTGGGCCATTCATTCGGATGGTAGTCTTCGGTTTTGGAGAAAAATTATGGTTCCCCAGTCAGTGGAGTTCAGAGAAGAGATTCTTAGAGAGTTCCATTGTTCCCGTTTTACTATGCATCCAGGTGGCACAAAGATGTACCATGATCTTCATCGCCAATATTATTGGAGCGGGATGAAGAAAGATGTTGGAAATTTTGTTAGCCGATGTCTCACGTGTCAGCAGGTTAAGGCTGAGCACTAGAGACCAACGGGATTACTCCAGCCTTTGGAGGTAGCTAAGTGGAAGTGGGAACATTTCATGTTGGATTTTGTGACTCACTTGCCATGGACTTCACCGGGTCATGATGTGGTGTGGGTGGTAGTGGACCGGCTTACCAAGTCGGCACACTTTTTAGCGGTGCGGATGACCTTCACACTAGAGGAATTCTGTAGGTTGTATATACGGGAGATTGTCCGGCTGCATGAAGTGCCCATATCTATTGTATCGGACCGAGATCCCAAGTTTACTGCTCATTTTTAGGAGAGTTTGCAGCGAGCCATGGGGACACTGTTAATTATGAGCACTGTTTTTCATCCCCAGATAGACAGTCAGTCAGAGAGGACTATCCAGACTTTAGAGGACATGCTACGGGCATGCGTTCTAGATCTCAAGGGTAGCTGAAAAGATCACTTACCCTTAGTGGAGTTCGTATATAATAACAGTTACCAGACGAGCATACAAATGGCACCCTATGAGGCATTATATGGGAGACCATGCCGTTCTTCGATTTGTTGGACGGAGGTGGGAGAGAGATCCTCTACGGGTCCGGATTTGGTCAGGGACACCTTTGAGAAGATGGACTTGATACAAAAGCGTCTTCTCACGGCTCAGAGCCGACAGAAGTGCTACGCCGACAGACGGCGGCTACCTCTGGAGTTTGAGGTGGGAGATCATGTCTTCTTAAAGGTGATGCCTAAGAGAGGAGTGGTCAGGTTTGGTAAGTGGGGAAAGCTGTCGCCAAGGTATATCGGACCCTTCGAGGTACTCGAGAGGGTGGGTGTAGTGGCTTATCGATAAGCATTACCGCCAAATCTATCGGGTGTCCATGCGATTTTTCATGTCTCTATGCTCCGGAAATACACCCCGGATCTGACTCCTGTGGTGGATTGGGGAGAGCTTGTTGTTGATGCTGATGGGACCTTCGAGGAGGAACTGATGCGCATCATGGATAACCAGTAACAGGTTTTATGAGGCAAGACCGTGCGTCTAATGAAGGTGCTGTGGCAGCACCGAGGAGTAGAGGAGGGGACATGGGAGCACGAAAACACCATCCGTATCAATTATCCATTCTTATTCGAGGATGGAGGTACATTCTTATAATTTTCTAGCATTATTTGACTGTGGTATATGCATGTGATTGTATGTCCATGTGTATGTGAATTTCGGGGATAAAATTCTTTTAAGGGAAGAAGAATGTGAAATCCGAAAAATTTTGAACTTTTTCTTAGAAAGGGCAATGGTAATTTTTCATCCTAATGCATATTTAATATACTCATGTTCTAGAACTCGGATGAGGAAACGGATTTTGCTGTTGGATTCGTATCTTAAAATCTAGTCACCTTGTCAAATTTTGTTGAATTTCGAGATAGTCGGATTTTTGCATGTCGTTCGAGACAACTGCGAGGCGAATGACATTTTAAAGGTCCCCAAAAATGAATTTTTTAAAAAATTTTCTTAAAATTAAGTTAAAGTTTCAATAAAATTAATTTGAACTAAATCTGAGGTGTAACAAATCGTTTCGGGATGAAAAATGGACCCGAAAGTCGAAAATATGTGGTGCCATGTGGACCGCACATTCGGGACTATAAATATATACTTAAATTAGATATTTTGGGAAAAATATCTCATTGTTCTTGACCCTTGGCCGGCCATAGAGAGAAGAGAGTGAAAAGAGAGAAAACAAGTAAGTTCTTCAAGCTTCAATCCAAGATTCCCAGAGTTCCGTCTGTCAGAATTCGTCGAGCCAAGAATCAAAGTTCATCTCCTCAACGAGGGCTACGCATACGTACCAAGAAAAGTGGATTTCACCAGAGGTCCAAGGAAAAGACTTTGGAGGAATCAAAGGTTCTTGGGCTTGTTTTGGTGTTTTTAGAAGTTCTACTAATTCCTACACGCTACAAAAGGTAGGGTTCTTCCTACTTTTGTTTTACTCCTACATTAAGGGGTCATTTTTGTGGCTGAAATATGACTGATTTGTGGATGATTGGTGGGCGATTTAGTGTCCGTTTATAGACTATTTAAGGGGTTGCATGGTGGTGGAATTGTGGGCTGCTTAGTGGCTGATTTATGGTTGTTTTAAGGGGTTGTTTATGACTATTTTATGGGCTATCTTATGGTTGTTTATTGGGGCTGTTTTATGGCTGTTTAGGGGCTGAATTGTGGGCTGCTTAGTGGCTAATTTGTGGGCTGCTTAGTGGTTGATTTGTGGGCTGTTAGTGGCTAAATTTTGGGCCACTATGGGCTGATTTTTATGTGGGCTGTTATGTGCTATATTTTCCCTTTTAAATTAAGTGTGTTTTTGACATAGATTATGTAATAACATGCTTGTCAATTGTGTTGAATAAAAATGTTGACACAAGCTAATTAATGTTTTGATATTGTGATGAATTTTGGTGATTATTTGCATATAATACAAATCGCCATGGTAGACATTGATATGTAGAAATTGTTCTTTTGGCATGCATTGCAATATGGACATTAAATTGACATCACATTCATGGGCATAAGTCATGAGTGTGGGTGTGTGTATGCATGGTTAATCAAACACCATTCTTGGTGATTGATGGGTGGACTCGGGAAAGTTGGGTTGAAAATTCGAATGAGTCATTTAGTTGCATGAAAGAAAAATTTGTGTCAGGTATAACAAGAAGGGGTAGATTCCCCTCTCGGGTGCAAAACTCGGCATCTTGGTTATACACTCCCCTATGGTGAAAATTTCAGAAAAGTGTAGTATGGTGTACGGAACCGGCAGTATAAAATCCAAAATCCATTGCCCAACAAGACACAAGATTTTGATTTATAAGTACTCATTCAATGAGTAACACTCATCAATGATTTGGTTTTATAATAAAACAACTTTTATTTCAAACGATCATTTGGTGGATTTTTTCGTCAATTGACGGATTCAGTATACCTTGGCATTGCATTGTGTTCTAGGAGTCGGTGATGACTTGGGTTTAAGTGCATAAGTGAGTATCATCTCATTTCACGGCATGACATGGTTGCATTCCACATTTAATGCATATTCTTGTATGGAATGATTGTTAAATATTGTTTGTTTCTTATACACACCACATATGCATCTAAGGTGGGGAGTAGCCTCTGTAGGGATTATTCTACTGGGCATTGCCTCACCCTATATGGGAAAACATTTCAGGTGGGAGAGATACACCGGTGGATGGCTCCAATTTGGACCCTCATGTTTGAAGAAAGCTGAATGGGGCTTTATTTTGTGTTAATGTAAAACATTTGTGGAAATAATGTTTTGGGCATGTAATTTTTTGCAAATAATTGTAATAGAACTTATATAGACTATTGTTAAACTAACCTTCCATGTTTTGATATAAATATGGATAATTGGACCAACTGTCGCTAATGTTTACTTATAATTGGATCCGGTGTGGTCATTGTTGAATATTGGGCCTCGGATGGGTCTTGTTATTTTATGATTGCACATGTTGAGTTTTGGGTAGAGTTTCCCGTACAAATGAGACTCTACCCGAATTTTGTCAAAATTATGGTTCCCGGTAAATGGGGTACAATGGCGTGATATCGAATTACTTGGTATCCACGGGTATTCTGCAGGTTGATGGGTAATCAACGGACCCCCGGATATTGGGGCGTCACACATTCCACATCATGGTTTTGAATCATGGCAATTGGTGAGTTTCTTCTATGAAGGGATTACACCGGGCCATCATCAATTCATTGACATGATGTGCAATGGTGAGTTCTTAAACAAGGACCCTGAAAAGGCCCTAGACTACTTTAGTACATTGGCCCAAAATGCACAATATTTTGGATATTACGGATCCCACTGATGTACCGTGGTCGTCTCCAGGTGGTAATCAACCACATGGGGGAGGGATGTATGATTTGAGAGACCGGGAAGACTTGCTTTCCAAAATTGCCAAGTTATTTAGGTCAGTGGAGAGTCTTGAGATCAATAGGAGACACGACATATCCAATGTTTCAAAGACTGAAGAGTCTTGCTTGATTTGTGAGAGTGTGGAGCATTCCAAATTGGAGTGCCTTAACATTCTTGCAGTTAAGGAAGTGTACAACAAGCAAGTTAATGCCTTTAACCAAATGAGGCAATCATTCTCCCCAAATTCACACACTTACAATTCGGGTTGGAGTAATCACCCGAACTTTAGTTGGAGAAATGAGAATCCCACTCCTCATGGTTCTAATGCCTATTCACCTCGCATGCCTCCTAAGCAAAGTCAAATATCAAGGCCAAGGTCAAGCGTCTAGCTCTCAATACCCCCGGTCCAATCCTCAAGGGTATTCGCTGAATTCACCTACACAAAATTTTTCTAAAGGACCATCCAATCCTCCCACCTACCAACCTCCCCATAAGATGAATTTGGAGGAAATGGTCTATAATTTCGTCCAAAGCCAAACCATTATCGACATTCAAAATGCCACAACTTTTAATGACATTCAGACTCAACTCACAAAGTTGACAAATTCTATGGGTACATCACAACAAGAGAAGGAGAAATTCCTCGCTCAACCCCAAGAAAACCCTAGAGGTCAACATGTCATTGAGTCATTGAAACCCATAAGGGAGAGTTGTGAGCAACACAACGGGGTCATCACCCTTTGAAATGGCAAACAATTTGGTAAAACCATTGTGCCAAAAGTCTCACCCAAGGCCACATTGCCAATAGAGGAAGAGACTAAGGGTGACACCGAGGGGAGTGAGGTGATTGAGAAGAAGAACTTGGTTGATGAAAGTGTGTATGCATCCCCCATTCCTACCCCTTTTTCCAATCATTTAAAGCCACCCATGAAGACATTTGAAGCCACACATGCCCGTAGCATGTCCTCTAAGGTCTGGATGGTCCTCTCTGACTGACAGTCCATTTGAGGATGAAACGTTGTGCTCACCATCAACTATGTTCCCATGGCCCACTGGAAACTCTCCCAAAAATGGGTCGTGAACCTGGGATCTCGATTCGATACTATAGATACGGATACCCCATGCAACCAGACTATCTCCCGTATATACAGCTTACAGAATAACTCCAGTGTGAAGGTCATCTGCAGTGCCAAAAAGTGTGCCAACTTTATAAGCTGGTCTACTATCACCCACACTACGTCATGTCCCCACAATGTCCATGGCAAGTGGGTTACAAAATCTATCGTGACGTGCTCCCACTTCCACTTAGCAACCTCTAAAGGCTAGAGCAACCCTGCGGGTCTCTGGTGCTTAGCCTTGACATGCTGACACGTGAGACATCGACTAAAGAAATCTTCGACGTGCCTCTTCATCTCGTTCCAATAGTACTGGCGATGAAGGTCATGGTACATCTTCGTGCCACCTGGATTTATAGCAAAATGGGAGCAATAAAACTCTCTAAGGATCTCTTCTCTCAGATCCATAGACTGGGGAACCATAACCCTTTCCCTACACCAAAGACTATCATCTGCATGAATGGGCCAACCCTCGTCACCAATACCCGACTATACCCGGTCCTTCATTGAAAATATCTCCATGTCTTGTCCTTGGGACTTGATCACTCTGCTAAATAAGGAAGGCGTAGCCACCAAACTCCCCAAAGTGCCCTGAGTCTAACTCCTGTAGTGTAGCCCGAACTTTCTTACAGTCTCGAGTATCTGCCACTCTTAAGAAGCCATATTGGCCAAGACTCCCTTTAACTTCCGGCTGAGTGCATCAGCCACCACATTTACCTAACTGGGATGGTAATGCAAAGTGAAGTCATAGTCTTCTAAATACTCCATCCACCTGTGTTGCCTCATGTTGAGGTCCCATTTTGTGAAGATGTATTTCAGACTCTTGTGGTCTGAAAACACCTCAAACTGCTCACCATATAAATAGTGGCGCCAAGTCTTCAAGACAAAGATAATGCCCGCCAACTCCATATCATATGTAGGGTAGTTCTGCTCATGGTTCTTTAACTGCCAAGAACCATGAGCCACCATTCTCTTGGACTGCATCAAAACACACCCAAGTCCATCTGTCGAGGCATCACAATACATTATGTACCTCTGTCCCCTTTCCAAAACTGTCAAAATCGGAGCTGAAGAAAGCCTCTTCTTCAACTCTTGGAATGCACTCTCACATTAGTCATCCTACTGAAACTTGACCTCCTTCAGAGTCAATCTTGTCGTAGGTGCAGCTAGTCGGGAGAAGTCCTCAATGAACCTCCTGTAGTACCCCACCAATCCCAAGAAACTATGTATCTCAAAAACTGACTTCTGTCTCTCCCAACTAATAACCGCCTCAACCTTCTACGGGTCCATGGATACACCTGAAGTCGACACCACGTGTCCCAAAAATTTCACCTCTGTAAGCCAAAATTCACCCTTACTGAACTTGGTGTACAACTGATGGTCTCTTAAGGTCGGAGAACAATCCTCAAGTGACCCTCACGCTCCTCCTCAGACTTGGAGTAGATCAAAATTTCATCAACGAAGACCACGACAAACTGATCTAAGTAGGGTTGGAACACCCTATGCATGAGATCCATGAATGCCGTTGGGGCATTAGTTAATCCGAAAGGCATCACAGTGAACTCGAAATGCCCATACTGTGTCCTAAAGTCTGACTTAGGGATATCTATCTCCCTAATCATGAATTGATGGTATCTCGTGCGTAGATCGATCTTGGAGTAGACCTGCGCCCCTCTCAAATGATCAAACGGGTCATCAATCCTCGACAACCGGTATCTATTCTTGATAGTAACCCTATTCAATTGCCGGTAGTCTATGCATAGCCGAAGGTTCTTGTCCTTATTCTTGGCAAACAACACTGGAGCACCCTAAGTTGAGGTACTCGATCTAATGAAGCCCTTGTCTATCAATTCTTGCAATTGGACCTTAAGTTCTTGCAACTCTATAGGTGCCATTCTATGCGGAGTCATAGAAATGAGCGATGTACCGGGGTTTAACTCAATAGTGAAGTCTACATCCTTATGTGGAGTTAATACTGGTAGATCATCCAATAAAATGTTCTCATACTCACAAACTACCCGAGGTAGACCCAACTCCTGTCTCATCTCGTCCTCTAGGGTAAGGCTTGCTAGCCAATCCATCAACTGCTCGTGCCAACAGGAATCATATACTACCTGGAGTAAAACATCATGTTTCTCTCCCTGAAACTTGAAACAAATGCCCTCCAGTGTGTAGGTAGTGACCCTCTTTTGATTGCAATCAGTGACAACTCGGTGTGCCGTCAACTAGTCCATCCCAAGTATGACATCAAACTCTGACATGTCGATGACCCTAAGGTCCACGATGAGTAGAATCCCGAGATCTCAAACTCACAACCCTGACATATATGATCAATGCATACCCTAGCTCCTAGGGGCAAACTCACATGCAATGTCTTTTCAAATAGCAATAGAGTACTGATTTAGTATCCCAAGGTAGGGATCAAGTTCAAACTTTAAGATATCTCTCCTTGTCTCACTAGCAGAGCATGTGCCACCCATTAGTAGACATCTACACCCGGAACCGTCCTATTCCTTTACTTTTTGACCCCCAAGGTTATGTTCTCTAACCCTAATGTCTCCTTTCCATACACATTTAACCATGCATATTATTCACATAACACATAACATGTAGTAATTAAAGCTCATAACATGTAGCATTTAAAGCACATAACATATAATGCTCAATGGATGCAATGGTCTAAACCTATGCACCGCAAGCCCTAGGTAAATCGTGAACCTAAGCTCTAATACCAAGGTATGACGCCTCAAAAATCAGGGATCATTTGTGAACCCATTGATCACCCATCAACCCGTGGAATACCCGTGGATATCATTTAATTCGATATCACGCCGTTATGCCCCATTTATCAGGATCAATAATTAACAAAATTCAGGCAGAGTTTCCTTTGTACGGGGAGCTCTACCCAAAATACAACTTGTGCAATCATAACCACTCCGGGTCCATTTATCCATACTTGTGATGCCTCAAAAATTGGGGGTCCTATGTCAATGTATGCAGTGTGACATTGACTTGTAATATTGTGAAATTTATTTATAACAGTGTGCATTTGGTTTGTAGTAGTGTGGCATTGACTACTATCAGTGTGACATAGGCTGTTATCAGTGTGACATTAGGTTATATTAGTGTGACATTGTCTTGTAGCACCGTGACATTGTTGTGTACCACAATACCAATGTGACATGTACCGCTATGCCAATGCGACATGTACCACTATGCCAATGCGACATATACCACTGATACATATCAACACATCGAATTTATGCATCAAACATAGTTAATACAAGTTTGATTATAATCATTTTCATATGATTACATGTCCAAAATCAAAATTTGCAAATGTTTTACAAAATGTGATTTAAAAGCCACAAGTCGACTTTTCTTCATCCTTGAGGCCCCCGAGTGAGAGCCATCTGGTGAGCCACGCTCAATAGGGTATCTCTTAAAGATGCCACTCCTCAACCTAAGTGCATATGAAATGTCCACATGCAACCTTCAACAAGCAACAACCATTCCAATAAAGAATATGCAATTCAATGTTAGAAATCACCATGTCATGCCATGAAATGAGATGAACCCACTCATGCACTTCTACCCGAGCCCTTTCTGACTCCTGTAACACATGCAATGCCAATGTGATGAATTTGTCATTTATGTTACACATCAAATGACCATTATAAATCTTTAGGTCTTTCTTGGGGTGGGTATTTATGGACATACACCAACGGGTACCCAACCGACATGAAATTCATGGACTTCCACCAACGGTTCCACGTACACTGACACACTTCATGGACTAAACCAAAGGAGTGCGTATCCTAAGTAACGGGGTCTTGCACCCAAGGGATTGTCTAGCCCTTCTTGCTATCCCCGACCCTATTTTCAACACAAACCATACGACTCAGTCGAATCTTCAATCCAACTTTTCCCGAGCGCAAGTATCATCCACCAAGACTGGTGTTTGATCAAACCATGCACACACACCCACCAAATGAGATGTCTCCGTACATATGCAATGTAATGAACCATTGCAATATCAATATCATGTCTAATATGTAATGAATGCCATTTGAACTATTTCAACCATATTTCAACACATTCCATGGGCAATTATATCCAAAGCATATAATTTCCATAAATCATCACAATGCCAATACGTCATCAAGCATATATCACCATTTTTATCCAACAACAATTCCCAAGCATGTTTTTACATAATCTCATGCAATTAACACACTTTATTTCATATAGGCATTTAACACCTTTCAGGCACCAATTCATGTAATCACATAAAATGCCCAATTTGATCACATAACTCAAGAAATCACATTAAATGATTTGTACATACCCCATTATCAAAACTTCTAAGAAATCACAATCTAGAGATTTCTAATTACCAATTCATACCAACATTGAATTTACCCATTTTCATTTATCATTTCATCAAATCACAACCATAGGCAAGTGTTAAATACATATAAAAACCTACCCATTTTATAAAATAATCCTGGGTTGGAAATAAGCCTAATTAGGATGAAAATCCTACCTCTTAAAGCGTAAGACAGTGCTAGGAAGCTCCAAGAAGCCAAATCTTGCCCAAAACCAAACTTTTCCTAAAATCACGCCTTTAAACTTTGGTGGAACCCATTCTTTTTGGTACGTAGGTGTACCCCTCGTCACGTAGATAATAATACTTGGTCTGACAGATTTCGACCGGCGGAACTTTGTAGATCGTAGAGAGAAGTCTTGAATCTTGATTTTTTTCTTCCTTTCCCTTTCTTCCTCTTCCACTGTGCAACCTAGTAGAGTTGTGAGGGAGAAAATCAGATTTTTATCCCCTATTTGTATCCTTTAATGCTTGGTCTACATCGCGCCACGCGTTTTCTATTCTCAGGTCCATTTTCACCCTGAAAAGATTAAATTTCATCCTAGTTTTAGTTCAAAATATTTTTATATGAAATTCCTTTAAATTATTTAAAAAATTTTGAAAATTTATTTCCAGGGTGGTTTTTGAGGTCACCTGACACTTGGTTACCTCGAAAAACGCAAAAAATTTTACTATTTCAAAATTTGACAAAAATTGATAGGATAACTAGATTTTGTGAGACGAATCCAACGGTGAGGTCATGAAAAGCTTTCATCCTTTTCTATGCAATTTTAGTATTGTTATATGCCTCATTTCTCAACTCTTCCAACTCATTAATTTGAAGTTTTCTTGAGATTTTAGCTTTGTCTAGGTCAAAGTTCATGGTTTTAATGGCCTAATATGCTATGTGTTCCAATTCCACAGGTTGGTGACAAGGCTTTCCATAGACTAATCGATAAGGAGACATGTCCAAAATTATTTTAAAAGCAGTGCAATATGCCCAGAGTGCATCAGTTAGTCTTAATGACCAATCTTTGCGGTCTGGGTTTACCCTTTTTTCTAAAATCAGTTTAATCTCTCGATTAGCTAATTCAGCCTGTCCACTAGTCTGTGGATGATAAAGGGTTATAATTTTATGAAAAATTAAATACTTTTTCATCAAATTCCAAAAAGGACGATTGAAAAAAATGGGCACCCCCATCACTTATAATGGATTTAGGAATTCTAAGCGTAGACAAAACATTTTCTTTTAAAAATTTGATCACTTTCGGCATAGAATTACTTCAACCTATTTGGGCACATAATCAACAGTCACTAAAATATATAGATAGCCAAAGGAAGGGGAAAATGGTCCCATAAAATTGATGTCCCAACAATCAAAAATTTTAATTACCAGAATGGAGTTCAAGGGCATCATGTTTCTTTTAGAAATACTTCTCAACCTTTGACATCTATCACATGTTAGAAAGAAGGCATGAACATCTTTAAAAAGTGTGAGTCAATAAAATCCACATTGCAAGATTTTTGCAACGATTTTTTTAAATGAAAAATGACCCCCACATGCTAGAGAATGACAAAAAGATATTACATGTCTGCTCTCATGATTGGAGATACAACGCCTTATGATTTGATCCTTACAGTACTTAAACACGTATGGATCATCCCAAAAGAAATTACGAACCTCCCTCAGAAATTTCTTTTTATCCATCATTGTAAAGGAAGGAGTAAACGTAGCAGTAGCAAAGAAGATAGAAATATCCACGTACCATGGTGTTTCCACGTTGTGAATAGTTGTTTATTAGGGAAATTTTCATTGATTGGTAGCCCATCATCACGAAACTCATATGTTAGCCTAGATAGATGATCTACCACCACATTTTTGACTCCTTTTTTATCCGTAATGATAAAGTCAAACTCTTGTAATAAGAGTATCCATCTTAAGAGATGTGGCTTGGCATCTTTCTTTGTGAGTAAGAACTTCAATGCTGCATGATCAGTGAATACAATAACAGATGAACCAACAAGGTAAGAACAAAATTTCTCCAGAGCAAAAACCAAAACAAGCAATTCTTTTTTGGTTGGGGAATAATTCATTTGAGCATTATTCAAAGTTTGGCTTGCATAGTAAATCACATATGGTTTCCTATCATTAATTTGTTCCAACTCAACTCCCACAACATAATCACTTGCATCACACATTAATTCAAAGGGTAGAGTCCAATCAGGGGGTTGCATTATTGGGGTAGAGTCCAGTCAGGGGGTTGCATTATTGGGGTAGAAATTAACATACCCTTAAGCTTATCAAAAGCTTTCTGGCATGCTTCACTCCATACAAAAGTTACATCTTGACTTAGGAGATGACACATGGATTTTGATATGGTACTAAAGTCTTTTATGAATCTCCTATAGAACCCTGCAAGTCCTAGAAATGATCGAACATCTTTAACAGTCTTGGGAGCAGGAAAATTTTCCATCAGATCTATCTTTCCCTTGTCAACTTTTATGCCTTCAGACGACACAATGTGACCCAAAATAATGGTGTTACCATGAAATGAAATTTCTCCCAATTGAGCACTAGATTGGTTTCCTTACATCTTACCAATACCTTCTCCAGGTTTGTTAGACACAAATCAAATAAATCACTATATACAGAAAAAACATCCATGAACACTTCCAAAAATCTCTTAACCATGTCACTAATCAAACTCAACATGCACCTTTGGAATGTTGCAGGAGCGTTACAAAGTCCAAATGACATCCATTTGAATGCAAAGGTGATTAACCCTAATTAATGCATAATTTAATCAAGTTAATAGGTCAATTGTGTTAGTTAAACAAAGTTAAAAGAGTCAAAATAAGTCAAATTATGGTTAGTGTGTGAATTAGGGATAATGCATTAATTATTGTTCTTTTCAAAGTTTTATGCGTCAAAGCTACAAACTACAAGGGAGCCAACTGTCAAAGCTACAAACTAAAGGGGTGCCAACTTTCAAAGCTACAAACTAAAGAGGAGCCAACTGTCAAAGCTAAAAACAAAGGGGGATCAAAGTGTAATTCAAAGCCTCCAATCAAGACTTTTTTCCTCCCTTGTTGCCTATAAATACCACCCCTTAGGACTTGTAAAAGATCATTTTTTGGTAGTGGAAAACCCTTCAAAAGTATTATTGCTTTCTTTTAATGTATTATTGCTTTCTTTTAATTGATTGCTTTCTTTTACTTTAAATATTGTTTTCTTTTATTGTATTATTGCTTTCTTTTACTTCCATTGTTTGAGCTTCCTTCTTCCCTTAGAAGAGTGAAACTCTTCCACTTTTCTATAGATTTACCAAAGCCATGAAGGGTGGAATGTAATTCACTCATTCTTTGTCGAAGATCGGCTCTTTGTGTATTGTGTTTTACCTTATAACTCCTCCACTTGGAGGGATGAGCATCACTCACTTTTCTAGCTTTACCAAAGCCATGAAGAGTGAGTAGTTTCTCATTCACTCTTTAGAAAGAGGTGATGGACATGTATAAATCATCCGAAAGTTATATTTGTGCATTTCGTTTATGTTTAGTGCTTTATATTTTACTTGCTTATTGAATGACTGAATGCAGTTAGCAAATCGAAGGTACTTTGTATAACTGTGAGTACTTTCTATAACATAGATGACTCTTGCATAGAAAAACTCATTGGTTCAAGGCAAGTACCCCGGGTAGATCTTCATGACTAACCTTCAATTTTCACCATTAATGCATCTAAGTTCTTCATTTTCTTAGTTTTAAAATGGGTATTAAATGTATTCTCTCTTAGTTTATGTTTCTTTGCATTAACTTAGCTCCAATCTTCATTTCTTCATAATGTCTTCTTATTACATTATTGTCTTTACCTTAAGCATGAGTAGCTAAGCCTTTAAGTTGGCTAATCCAAGGGAGACCTCCTCTTGGGTATGCCATTTCAACTCATTTTCCTTTTTCCTCTCAGAGTACGATGGATTGGTTTGACTGGGTAGAGGTTGGATGGGATTGTGAGTCTTTGATATCCCATAGACTTGTCATGGGTTATGCTTGGATCCTGACATCCATCTCGTCCCTAGCTTCCCACAAATCAATCCTACATTTATGCTTTATTGGAGGAAGGATTCGAGTTGACTTAGTATTCCCATTGGAGTGAACCCTTTGGATTAGCCAACATTTTTTCTATTTCATTTTGATCACAATCACAAATCAACCTTCACCCAATAAAAGATTTTACACTATATTTTTTTAAAAAAATCACCTTCATGATGATACACTTCCTTCCCTGAGGAGACGACCTTGAAATATGATTCCAAGTAAAACACGACAAGCAAAAGTCTCTATGCGTTTGAGGAGCATTTTTGTTCACACACACACATTTCATTCACCCACCATTTTGTTGTCATTTCTTTTGACGTCATTCCAAGGGAGAGTGACACTCCCCTCCGCACATAGACTATATGCATTGAGGGATGACGTTCAGAGGTTAGGATATACTACAATAGAAACAAGCAAGCATTTTTGGCACCGTTGCCAGGGAAGGAAAATGTTGAATCAAGAAGGTGATTTTCGGACAATGGAGGTAAGTCCCGTGATGTTCATCATAGGCTGAAGTACGTTGATCCTTGTATATACTTTTGTTTCTTTACATTTTTATTGGTAGATAGTTCTGTTATATGTGGGGTTAGGATGAGCAAAATCAACTAGTTAGACAACCCTTGGACCCTAATATGAACATTAACCAAGACCCACCCGAGGATATGGGTGATAATTTTAAGAATGTAGGTGCCAATCCAAACATGCAATGGGGTGGGGGAGGACAAGAACCTAGAATGCCCAATCCTCAAATGGAATTTTCCACTCTCGTGAATGAAGGGAATAACATCCACATTGAGCCTTAGGCAAGGTCAATGAGGGATTTTCTTCAACCCACATGAAGCATCACACCCTCATGCATCCTCCTTCTGGTCCAAGATCATCTCTTCTTAGTTAAGCCGAGGATGTTGCAACTACTTCCCACTTTCCATGAAATTGAAAAGGAAAACCCCTATTTGTACATAAAGGATTTCGAGAAAATAGTTGTAACCTTCCTCACCATTCATGGTATGGAAGACATAGCTAGCCTGAAATTGTTCCCTTTTTTCCTAGAGATAAGGCAAAAATGTGGCTTAATTCCTTAAGGCCTCGATCCATAACATCTTGGAACCAAATGATCTTCGAGTTTTAAAAAAAAAAATTCCGGCGCATAAAACCACCACTTTAAAAAAACAAATTCAAAACTTTTCGAAGAAGCCCAATGAGAAATTCTACCAATGTTGGGATAGGTACAAGGAGTTGCTACAATCCATTCTGCACCATGGCTTTGAACTGTGGCAGTTGGTGAGTTTCTTCTATAAGGAAATCACTTTGGGCCATCGACAATTCATAGATATGATGTGTAATGGGGAGTTTTTGAGTAAGGACCCTGATGAGGCCTTAGACAACTTCGATACATTGGCACAAAATGCACAATCATGGGCCATTATTGATCCCACTGATGTACCAAGGTCTTCTCCTCAAGGGAATAACCAAACTCATGGGGAAGGGATTTATGACTTGAGAGACTGGGAAGACTTGCTTTCCAAATTTGCCAAGTTGTCTAGGAAGGTTAAGAGTCTTGAGGTAAATAAGAGACACGAGGTGTCAAATGTCTCAAAGATTGAGGAGGGCTGCTCAATTTGTGAGACTGTAGATCATTCCATATCGAAGTGTCCTAACATTCCGGTACTTAAGGAAGTGTATCACGAGCAAGTCAATGCCTTTAACCAAGTGAGGCAATCATTCTCTCTACATTCAAACACTTAAAATCTAGGTTAGAGAAATTAGCTGAACTTTAGTTGGAGAAATGAGAATCTCATTCCTCATGGTTCAAATGCATACACACCTCCCATGCTTCCTGGGCAAAATCAATTTCAATCCCAAGGTCAAGAGTCTAGCTCCCAATACCCCCCAAGCAATGCGCAAGGGTATTCATCAAACCTACCACCACAGAACTTTTCACCAAGTCCACCTCCATAAAGCTTTTCCCAAGGGCCATCCAATCCTCCCACCTATTAACCTTCCCACAAGAGGAATTTGGAGGATATGGTCCATGCTTTCATTCAAAGTCAGACGACCATCAATAATCAAAATGCCATAGCTTTTAATGACATTCGAGCCCAACTCACAAAGCTGACAAGCTCTATGGGGGCATCACAACAAGAGAAAGAGAAATTTCCTACTCAATCCCAAGAGAACCCTAGAGGTCAACATGTTATTGAGTCATCTGAGCCCTTAAGAGAGAGTTGTGAGCAACTTAAGGCGGTTACCACCCTTCGTAGTGGCAAACAAATTGATAAGACCATTGTGTCAAAAGTTTCACCCAAGGTCACATTGCCAAAATAAAAAGAGACCATGAGTGACACCATTGAGAGTGGAGTGAGTGAGAAGAGAGAAAGTGAGGTAGTTGAGAATAAAAAAATTGTTGATGAAAGTGTGCTTGTTTCCCCCATGCTTGCTCTTTGTTCCAATGGCTTGAAGTCACCCGCCAAGGTGGCTAATTATTTTGATATTATTGAAATATTTAAGCAGGTAAAAATAAACATTCCACTCCTTGACGCGATAAAGCAAATTTCATCTTATGCAAAGATCTTGAAGGGCTTATGCACTGTGAAGAGGAGGCTCAATGTTCCCAAGAAAGTATTCCTCACGAAGCAAGTGAGTTTGATTTTGAGGACAAACACCTCTCCAAAGTTTAAAGACCCAGGCTATCCCACCATTGCCATAATAATCAAGAATTGCCTGGTGGAGCAAGCACTCCTTGATTTGGGGGCTAGTATGAACCTCCTTCCGTACTTGGTGTACCAACAATTTCAGCTCAAAGAATTGAAGCCTACTACAATTACGCTTCAACTGGTGGACCACAGTGTCCGGACACCAAGGGGAGTAGTTGAGGATGTTTTAGTGCAAGTTGATAAATTTTACTTTCCTATTGATTTTATTGTGCTTGACACTCACCCAGTTGCAAATCTTAGCTACCAAATCCCTATAATACTTGGTAAACCTTTTTTGCTACATCTAATGCTGTGATTAATTGTAGGAATAGTCTTATGAAGCTAGCATTTGGGAACATGACTACGGATCTCAACGTGTTCAATTTGTCTAAGCAACCGGGGGATGATGAGGAGGCACATGAAATTAACTGGATCGACACCTTGTAAGAGGAGCACTTGGAGCTAATGAGCACCTTCAAGTTGGAAGAAGAGGGAATTATTGATATGAAAGAGGTTGATAAGCAAGGTGAGTTTGAGAGTTTAAAAGGGGTGGAGAGATGGACTCCTAAATTTGAGAAGCTTACACATCAAGAAAAGAAGATCTTTCCATCGGATGTACAAAAAGCTATGTTGGAAATGAAGCCACTACCATCCCACTTGAAGTATGCATATCTTGGAGAGGAAGAAACTTTTTCGGTGGTAATTAGCTCAACCTTGGATCCAAAGCAAGAAGAAGATCTCTTTGAAGTGTTAAGGAGACATAAGGTGGCAATTGGTTGGACAATTTCCGACATAAAGGGGATAAACCCCCCCAGTTGTACTCACTGCATCTATCTTGAGGATGACTCCAAGCTGTCTCGACAACCACAATGAAGGTTGAACCCAATCATGAAGGATGTGGTGAGAGACGAGGTCTTAAAGCTACTTGATGTGGGTATCATCTTTCCAATTGCCGATAGTAAATGGGTTAGCCCCACGCAAGTAGTCCCCAAGAAGTTAGGAGTCACCGTGGTGACAAATGATGATAATGAGCTTATTCCAACGAGGGTGATCACCGGATGGAGAGTGTGCATTAACTACCGTAAGCTCAATGTATGCATAAGAAAAGACCACTTCCCATTGTCATTTCTTGACTAAGTATTAGAACGAGTAGCGGGGCATCTATTCTATTGCTTTCTAGATGGATATTCCGGCTACAATCAAATCGAGATTGCATTGAAAGATCAAGAGAAGACCACCTTCACTTGTCCCTTCGGTACTTTTGCCTACCATCGCATGTCTTTTGGGCTATGTAATGCCCCAGGAACTTTTCAATGTTGCATGATGGGAATCTTCAGTGACATGGTGGAGAAGATAGTAGAGGTCTTTATGGATGAATTTTCAATGTTCGAGGATGCATTTGAAGGATGTCTGGGAAATTTAGAGAACATTTTAGAGAGATGCGAGGAAAAGAACTTAGTCCTTAATTGGGAGAAGTTCCACTTCATGGTGATGGAGGTAATTGTTCTCGACCATATTATTTTGTCAAGGGGTATCGAAGTTGACAAATCAAAGGTGGAGGCCATCTCCAACCTCCCTACACCAAGAGTCATCAAGGATATTAGGTCATTTCTGGGCCATGCTGGTTTTTACAATCACTTCATAAAAAATTTTAGTACATTGGCCCGACCTTTAACCAATTTATTGTCTAAGGATGTCCCATTCGAGTGGTCAGATAGTTGTGAGGCATCTTTTACAAAACTCAAAAGCATGCTTACCACACTTCCAATTATGCGACCACCCAAATGGAATTTACCTTTTGGGCTTATGTGTGATGTGAGTGATTATGAGGTCGGCGCAGTGCTCGGTTAAAGAAAGGAGAATAAACCTTATTTAATATACTATGCTAGCAAGACACTCAATGAAGCTCAAATGAATTATACTACCATAGAAAAAGAGCTGCTAATTATAGTGTTTGCATTGGATATATTCTGGTACTACATCATAGGTTCACCAATAGTTGTCTATACTGATCATTCTTCCTTGCAATATTTGTTGTCTAAGAAAGATGGCAAACTGAGACTTATCAAGTGGATACTCCTACTCCAAGAGTTCAATCTGACAATCAAAGAGAAAAAGGGAGTGGAGAACGTGGTGGCAAATTATTTGTCCCAACTAATGGTGCAAGAGGCCGATAAGAACATTCCTATCCCTGATTCCTTCCCTGATGAACATTTACATTCAATTCATTCTATTTGTCCTTGGTATGCTGACATATGTAATTATCTTGCAACAGGACAAATACCTCCGCATTGGAGCCCAAAGGATCGAAGAAGATTTATGACAAATGTGAAGTACTTCTACTTCGACAACATGTACCTATTCAAGTACTACCCTGACCAAGTCATGCGGAGATGCGTATTGGAGAATGAACAGCGGGATGTCCTTGCATTCTGTCATCCACAAGCATGCGGTGGCCATTTCTCGGCAAAAAAGACCTCGGTAAAAATTCTTTAGTCAGGTTTTTATTGACCCTCTCTTATAAAGGATTGTATTTAATTTTGTAAATAGTGTGATCAATGCCAACATTTTGGTAGCATGACCCGAAGGAACATGATGCCCTTTTCTCCTGTGCTTGTTATTGAAATATTTGATTGTTGGGGTATCGACTTCATGGGTCCCTTCTCTATGTCGTTTGGCTATCTATACATTCTACTGGCAATGGACTACGTGTCCAAATGGGTGGAGGCTATCCTAACCAAGACTAATGACCACCGGGTTGTAGTCAAGTTTCTCAAGGAAAACCTTTTTTTGAGGTTTGGGATGCCTCGTGCAATGATAAATGATGGTGGATTACATTTCGGCAATAGGCCATCTGTATCTTTAATCTTTAAATATGACGTCACACATAAGGTGTCCATCGCATAGCACCCATAAACCAATGCCCAAGTCATGTTGGCCAATAGGGAGATCAAAAATATTTTAGAAAAGATGGTGAATCCAAATAGGAAAGATTGGTCAAATAGACTGATCGATGCACTATGAGCTTATCGTATCTCCTACAAGACTGTCTTAGGCATGTCTCCCTACCGGATTATCTATGGAAAGGCTTGCCATTTTCCAGTTGAGATGGAACGCAAGTCTTATTGGGCCATAAAGATTTTGAACTACAATTTGAGAATGACCGGAGAGCATAGGAAGCTAGATATGAATGAATTGGAAAAGATGCGAAGAGACGTGTATGAGAGCTCTAAAATTTCAAAAGAATGGGCTAAGATCTTTCATGACAAATCCATTATACGGGAGCCATTTGAGCCCGGCCAAAAAGTACTCTTGTACAACTCTCGTCTCTCGATCTTCCAAGGCAAACTCCGATCCTGTTGGGATGGCCCCTACCTTGTCAAGGTGGCCTACCCCAATGGAGCTGTGGAAGTCACAAACCCCAAAAATAGCTAGACATTCAAGGTCAATGGCCAAAGACTTAAGCCATTTTTTGACAATTTTGAAGGACAAGGAATGGAGGAGGACTTGACAGATCCAGTGTATCTAAAATTCGTGGAGGAGTAACCAGTTTTTATGCTTTTCAATGTACAATTTTTTTATTTACTCAAGTTAATTTTTTTTTTCATGTTAGTTATTTGGTCGTATAGCATTGTTTTTTTTAGTTTCAGATATTGGTGCATTGGTCAAAGCTCAAGTGCGAGGTGTTCTCTAACCCTACTCATCTTTTATTGTCTATCATTGAATATCATATTTTTTTGTTGCATTGAGAACAATGCATGAATCAAGTTGGGGGGTGAGGTGCACCATTTGCATCTTACACCAATATTTGTGGGAATATTCCGCGGATATTCGTGTCTGCCGACACTCAAATGGATCGGGTGAAAAAAAAAACCCAACCCACTGGGATGCCTTTATAAGGTCTCCAACCCTTTTTCCCTTTTTCCCCATCCACCGGTGTTGGCCCCCCTTCTTCTTCTTTTCTTCTTCTTCGTTGTTCTCTGTTCTCTGTAAAAACAACTCACCCCCTACAAATCCATGACCATATACCCCAAAGACTTAGTCCTTTGTTTAATAATATGCATTATATGTTTGTATTTGTACATGGGTGCTCTGTGTGATCTACAGTTCCAATTTGTTCTAGTTTCATATTTACAATTCTAGTTTTGTATTTGAACAGTTCACTGTTCAAATTAAAAAAAAAAGTTTTGTTTATTTTTATTCTGGATTGCGTATTTTTACAGTATTTTTGCTTATATTTCATGATCATATCGAATGCAACTTCAATTGTCTTTGTGATTGGCAAATGTTAAAGAACCAGATAGGGTGTCTTTAGTTTAGCAAGCATGGATAGTAAAATTTTTTGGTTCAGTTTAGGCGTTTTACACACTTTTTCATCTGATGTGCATGCTATGATAATGAGAACGGCAAGAGTTGTGAGAAAAATTGAAATCCAAGAAACACAAGCAAAACCATTGTGTGGCAGAAGCACTTTTACTAGACATTGTCGTGCCAAACAACTGGGTGCTTGTAAACAATGTGGCAAGATCATTCACATGAAAAAATACAATTAATGTTCTGAACCAATTTCGGGTCGTGCAACCGATCGATTAAACAGGATAGTGTATGGGCAGAGTAAGGATTTTCCTGACACGCCATCTTATACCAGTCCGGGACTTACACGTTATGTGCGACAAGAAGTTGGAAGGGTCACTAATAATGACATAGACACAAGCAAGGACTCGGATTAGATTTTTCTTTTTTTTGACAAAGCTATGGAAAATCGTGTTTTTTGGGATGAAGGTTCATGGTCTGAACTTTTTTGTAAAAAGTGTAAATTTTTTTTTAATTTAGATGTACAAAGTCTTTTTGTTGAAATAAAGATATGGGCCAAGTAAGGAATGTCCTAAAATGCCAACCTGTAGCGTGGGTATGAACTTATATTGACACGCCATAGTTTTTCAAGTTCAATTTGTGCATTTAGTCTTCTTTCAATTTTCATAGATAAATGTGTATGTAACTTTGATTTTTATTTGAGTTCAAATGCCAGTTTCAAAAAAAAAAAAGCCTCATTTTCTTGAAAAATGGTATTTTCTGTATGCTTAAATGTCAAATATACATTGGTATTTGTTTTTCTTAAGGTACAAAATGACCAGACTCGAAAATAGAATTGATATACAACCAACATTCTTTGAAAACCTAACATCACCTGCGGAGATAACGAAGAATACAATGGTAAGTTTTCGAGCCTTGCAATGCTTTTGAAAGAAAATCAACATTTACTCAAGTAAGTTTTTTCACTTTCTATCCTTGAATAATCTCAATATTATTATTTTGATTGATGAAAATAGAGCAGTCTATTGATGTATCCCACAAATAATCTATTTATACGACGCATACATGTGCACATGCTTAAGAATGGATTTTAGGGCATCATTGATTTAATTTTTGAGCCTTAGCCATTTCTTTTACAAAATTATATCCCTAGTTAGCCGTGATTGAGCTTTTAATGTGTGATTTCTTTTTCATGTAACCCATATGATAACTAAGCCACAAGAAAATATATTTGACATACCTTTGCTATCTAATTTTCTTGCGCCCTCTTATAAATCAGTATGATACAGAAAATCAAGAGAAAAAAAAAAAGAAGATGGTGGCTATTGTTTAAATAAAGAAAAGTCTGTGGAAACAATTTTAAAAAAAAAGAAAAAAAATGGCCAAGAAAGGGAAAAATGAGAAAATAATGAAAGAAAGAAATATCATGTAGGTGATGTTTCAAAAATCTAGAAAGAGATGTGCTACATTACATAAAAAAAGGATAGCTTTTGAATACTATTGACGTCGTTTCATTAGCCGCTGACCTCTGGCCACATTATAACCTATCAAAAGCTCTAATTGATCTCAAGTCTGATGCATGTGTAGGTCATCAATCAAAAGTGTGGGGTATGTTAAATGGTATTACTTTATCTGTATCAATATTCTTCCATGAGATTATGCCAAACCTGATTAGTCTGTTTCCTTGGATTCCACTCTCGTAATTGTTGAGCATGTGAATTTACAATTAACCTTATTCTGACCACATGCTTTTGAGAGAAAAGTCACTATAATCGGAGAGAATGTTTGCTGAGAGATTTCTAAGAGAAGATTGTAAAATCAAAGCTATCCATGGAAGGTTGTAAAGAATAGTTTTTCTTATATAATAATTTTGTCGCTAGAATGATTATTCTTACTACATAGGGAATTTCAAATACCAATGTAACAAGTGTTTATTTTGCATAGAGTACGTACCAATGACAGAGAAGTATTTGGGAAACAATTCAAAATTAATGGATGTGTGTCTCAACGATCTTACATATACACATCTGTTAAACTGGAGTTTGTAGGTAGTGATTAGTGCCTAAAGTTAACATTTTACTATGCCTTTTTGGGACTAATTGTGCCTTGATGGAGTTTAAGTGATGACATTTCAGGACCTAAAGTGAACAAAAGCTCAAGAACAACAAATATCACACTTGAGTGTAACACCAGTGCATTAGGGAACAAAATTGGAGAAGGTTGGAACAAAGCAAAAACGTTCGAATGACAACTCACGTTCGAACGTCCACTTGAACTATGAGGAGACCAGCTTGCTGAGACCTGGCATGTTGCAGTCAAGAAGGAAGACCTTGAAGTACTTGAGTACCACGTTCGAATGCCAACTATCGTTCGAACATCCACATGATTTGACTGAAGACCAAAGTAATGAGTGCAAAACTCCAAATCCTGCAAGGAGTCTGGAAGTGAGTTTCCACAAAAGACCAAGACCACTTGAGTGATGGGGTCCATCCCATCTGGCATTTGAACGACCCTAAAGAAAAAATAGAAGACATATTCGAACATCAGACAACGTTCGAACATAGACTCACGTTCGAACGTCCTCTATAGACTGCCTGTAGAGTAGTTGGTTTTCATGGGCGATAAACACTATTCATTCACTCCCCCACCTTTTCCTTGCCTATAAATACCCCCATTGTGGGAGCTTCAAGGGGACAATCTTTTTCTCTTGTAAAGTAGAGTAGAGAGCTAGTTATTGTACATTTCTTGTTTATGTTTTCATTTTGCATTTGTATCAACCATGATGGAGGCTTAGACTCCCCTTGTAGTTGAAGTCTTTTATTTACTTGTGCTAAGTCTTTACATTCATGTTGTGACAACCAAAATGGAGGCTTAGACTCCCCTTGTAGTTGTACTTGCTTTTATTTACAAATATCAAGAGAGATAGCTCATCTTTTGGTTGTGGTGGAAACCCTCCAAAAATAACTAGCTTTCTTCTACTTTGTTTCACTTCCATTGCTTGAACTTCCTTCTTCCTTAGAGGAGTGAAACTCTTCCACTTTCTAGAGCTTTACCAAAGCCGTAAAGTGTGGAACGTGATTCACTTATTCTTTGGTGAAGATCGACTTNGTGAAACTCTTCCACTTTTCTAGAGCTTTACTAGAGCTATGAAGGGTGGAACATGATTCACTCATTCTTCGTCGAAGAACGGCTCCTCGCTTATTGTGCTTTACCCTGTAAGTTCTCTACTTGGAGGGATGAGCATCACTCACTTTTCTAGTTTTATCCAAGCCATGAAGAGTGAGTAGTTCCTCATTCACTCTTTAGTAAAAGGTGATGAATATATAGAAATTATCTAGAAGTTATATTTGTGTAATCCCTTTATGCTTTAATGCTTTATATTTCACTTGTTCATTGAATGGTTGAACTTATCTAGCAAAGCTAAGGTACTTTGTATAACCATGAGTTCTTTCTATGTCACGGATGACTCTTGCATGGAAAAACCTATTGGTTCAAGTCAAGTACCTAGGCAATATCTGTATGATACATTTCAATCTTCACTATTATCGTGCTTTATCTAAAGAATTGAACATTAATGCCATGGTTGGATGACTTGTAGAAACGCTTGCTTGTTTGTAGACAGGTTAAATCTCGGCACAGACAATTCTTGTCCACTTCTAGAAAGACATCAAAATCTTGTGCTTAACTCTTACAGTCCATCTTTATCTTCTTATTAACTTGTTGTTGACATGGGAGTTAATTGAGTTATAAAACACAAGTATAATAAACTGGATGATTAACCACATGTTCTGATCCTCAAGCTAAAGGGTGATTGTTTTACATTTGAATTTATCTTATATTTTGTCTAGAAAACCCTTTAAAAGAATCTTCTTTTCTATTCAAGAAATCCCACCACTCCAAACTCTCAAAATTTCCAGTTACTTGGTCTCTATTATTGCTTACTTCAAAACACCAATCATAGTTCCCTGTGGATTCGACTCCAGACTTAATTGGATTATTACTACAACTTGATCACCTGCATTTGGGTGTACACATTTCGGATCAAGTCAGGTAGCTTCACTAGAAACCTTCACGAGACAAAACTCGTCCACTAGGAATCACCTAGGGGTTTAACGGCTTGTTGCATATGCTAAATGCAATCGTGACATCTACGAAAGTGATTTTATTTTGTTATGTTGTTATTTATTACTAGGGACTAGTAATGTTTAGGTTTGGGGGTGTGATTAACCCTAATTAATGAACAATTTAATCAAGTTAATAGGACAATTCTGTTAGTTAAACAAAGTTAAAAGAGTCAAAATAATTCAAATTACGGTTAGTGTGTGAATTAGGGATAATGCATTAATTGTTGTTCTTTTCAGAGTTTTTTGCGTCAAAACTACAAACTAAAAGGGAGCCAACTGTCAAAGCTACAAACTAAAAATGAGCCAACTGTCAAAGTTCAAAACAAAGGGGAATCAAAGTATAATTCAAAGCCTCCAATCAATACTTTTTTCCTCCATTGTTGCCTATAAATACCACTCTTTAGGACTTGTAAAAGATCATCTTTTGGTAGTGAAAAACCCTCTAAAAGTATTATTACTTTCTTTTATTGTATTATTTCGTTCTTTTAATTTATTGCTTTCTTTTACTTTAAATATTACTTTCGTTTATTGTATTGTTGCTTTTTTTTACTTCCATTGTTTGAGCTTCCTTCTTTGCTTGGAGGAGTGAAACTTTTCCACTTTTCTAGAGCTTTACCAAAGTCGTGAAGGGTGGAATGTAATTCACTCATTCTTTGTCAAAGATCGGCTCTTTGTGTAATGTGTTTTACCTTGTAACTCCTCTACTTGGAGGGATGAGCATCACTCACTTTTCTAGCTTTACCAAAAACATGAAGAGTGAGTAGTTTCTCATTCACTCTTTAGAAAGAGGTGATGGACATGTATAAATCATCCAGAAATTATATTTGTGCATTTCATTTATGCTTAATGCTTCATATTTCGCTTGCTTATTGAATGACTGAATGCATTTAGCAAAGCGAAGGTACTTCGTATAACTGTGAGTACATCCTATGACACAGATAACTCTTGCATAGAAAGACTCATTGGTTCAAGGCAAGTACCCCAGCTAGATCTTATGACTAACCTTTAATTTTCACCATTAATGCATTCAAGTTCTTCATTTTTTTAGTTTTAAAATGGGTATTAAATGTATTCTCTCTTAGTTTATGTTTCTTTGCATTAGCTTTGCTCCAATCTTCATTTCTTCATAATGTCTTCATTTCTTTATTTTTATAAAAAATCACCTTCATGATGATACACCTCCTTCTCTGAGGAGACGACCTTGGAATGCGATTCCAAGTAAAACACAGCAAGCAAAATTCTCTCTGCCCTTGGGGAGCATTTTTGTTCACACACACACATTTCATTCACCCACCATTCTGTTGCCCTTTTTTATGACATCATTTCAAGGGAGAGTGACACTCCCCTCCGCACATAGACTATACGCATTGAGGGATGATGTTCGGAGGTTAGGATATACTACAACCAAAACAAGCAAGCAAAAGGTGTCAAAGGGGCATGTAAATGTTGTTTTCTCTAGGTCATCTAACGCTATCTCAATTTTATTATACCTAGAATACCCATCCAAAAAATAGTAGAATGCATGACCTGCAATTCTTTGTAAGACTTGATCAAGAAAGGGAAGAGGAAAATGGTCTTTCCTAGTTATCAAATTGAGTTTTTGATAGTCTATGCACATTCGCCATCCTGTGACAACTCAAGTTGGTACCAATTCATTGGCATCATTTTGTGACCCCAGAATTTTTGGGCACAACTTGGGTTGGGCTAACCCATTTACTATCAGAGATGGAAAAGATTATTCCTATATCCAATAGTTTGAGCACCTTAGTCTTTACAACCTCCTTCAAGTAGGGGTTCAGTCGTCACTGCATTTGACGAGAGGGTTTTGAATTCTCCTCAAGGTATATAGCATGATTGCAGATTAATGGGCTTATACCTTTCAAGTCAGCATTGGTCCACCGACTGGTGCTTTTATGGCATCTAAGGACTTCAATCAACTTAGACTCTTACAAATTTTTAAGTTTAGATGAAATGACCACTGGGTATGACTCGTCCTCCCCTAAGAATGCATATTTTAGGTTAGATGGGAGAGGTTTTAATTCATGCTTTGGTGGCTTGACACATGATGAGAGTGGATTTTAACCACTTGGCGAGAGTTCTTCAAATTTAGATGCCCATGTCCCAACAACACGAGCGAGGTAACTCTATAGACTTCAATCATCATCTGTTAACTCAGATGTGATAGGTCCCAACAAATAAGATTCAACAGAGTTTTCACAAAATGTATCATTCAAATGTTCATGTACTAAAGACTCAATGAAATTTACTTCTCTCACTTCCTTGTCCTCTCCTGGATGCTTGGCAATATTGAAAATATTAAGCTCAAGAGTTATATTTCCAAAATTTAATTTTATGACCCCATTCCTGCAATTGATTAATGCATTTGAAGTTACTAGGAAAGATCGATCAAGAATGATGCGAATTTGATTCCCTGGATGTATTGCTAGCTAAGTATCCAAGACAATGAAGTCAACAGGAAAGATGAAGTTGTCCATTTGAACAAGGACATCCTTAACAATGTCCCTCAGAACTTTGACAGACCTATCTGCCAACTGGAGCGTGATATAAGTGGGTTTGAGTTCACCCAAACCCAATTGTTGGTAGACAGAGAAAGGGAGCAAATTGACTCTGGCACTAAGATCCAGCATTGCTTGTTCTATCCTGAAATTTCTAATGACACATGACATAGTTGGACACCCTGGATCCTTGTATTTTGGAGGGGTTTTGTGTTGGAGTATGACACTGGCTTGTTCTGTGAAGAAGGCTCTTTTATGAATATTTTGGCTTCTTCTGATCGTGTACAAGTCTTTTAGAAACTTGGCATATGGAGGAACCTGATTAATTGTATCCAGAAGTGGAATATTGATTTTTACTTACTTAAAAAGCTCATACATTTCTGGATGATTATTCAACTTCTATGCTTTCTTAAGTTTTTGAGGAAAATGAGCAGGAATATGACACGAAGGATCTTTTTCCTTTAATGGTTCCGGTTCCTTTTCAATCATAGGTTCAAGCTCAACTGATTCATTGACTGGGATTGACTCAATTTTGGCTTTGGAATTAACATGTCTCTAATAGTTTTGTCAATCACCTTTCCACTTCTTAGTATAGTGACAACTTGAGCTTGTTCTTGTGGGGTTTCCATGGTCAAAGGATTTTCCACATGATATTGACCTTCTGGTTGTTTTGGTTGGGCAAGAAACTTACCCTTCTCATGTATGGTCATTGACTAGGTAAGTTTTTGGATATAGCGTTTGAGATCCTCAAATGACTGAGGGGTTTGGGTTTTGAAGTCATTGAAAGCCTAAATGGAATGATTATTGTAGTTTATTTGGCTTTGCATGAACTGATTCAATATGTCCTCAAGACTTCTCTTGTGTGGTGGTTGACATGGTTGATAGGCAAGAGGTTCTTAAGGTGGTGGTTGTGAACCTTGTTATGAATTCGTGGGAGTTGGTTGTGTGTTCCTCCAACTGAAGTTTGGGTGATTCTGCCACCTTGGATTATATGTTTCAGAATACGTGTTGGAATAAAGCTTGTTAAAATTGAAAATTACATTTGTTTGTTCTTACAAGACTTCTTTGAATGCAGGAATGGTGGGACACTCCTCAATAGGGTGTTCTATCAGCGCATGAATCCCACACACTTGTTCTGTGGGAAGGCCAACATCAACTTGATTTACCTTTTTCATCTCTAGAGCTTCAAGCTTTCGAGACAAGGTAGTCATTTTTGCTCTCAGGTTATCATTTTCTTCAAGACATACTTACCGCATTGGGAAGTGGATGGTTTGGCTTCAACAGTAGACGGAGAGGCTGAGTCCCACATCAGAGAACTATCGGATATGGTGTCAAAAAAATTGAATGTCTCCTCTGGACTCTTTCCCATGAACTATCCTTGAGCCATCATTTCGATAAACTGATATAGTCTAGTGGGCAAAGATTCATAGAAAAATCCTACCATAGTTCAATTCTCAAAAGCATGGTGTGGGCAAGATTGGAGAAGATCCTTGAATCTCTCCTAACATTGGTAAAAATGTTTCTCCCTCTTTAACCGAAAATTTCATGATTTGCCTTTTGAGTGCATTAGTACGGTGTAGAGGAAAAAAATTTCTAAAAAACTCATTTTGTAATGCCTGCCAGTTTGGTATTGAATGGGCTTTCAAAGAATTTAGTCATTGTATAGCTTTGTCCTTTAAAGAGAAAGGAAAAATTTTTAACTTGGCCAGTTCAAAATTATCTTGGAATGTTCCACATACCTCTTCAAAATCTTTAATATGCAGATATGAGTTTTCTGATTCAAGTCCATGAAATTGAGGTAGTAGTTGCACTATCCCCACCTTTACATTAAAGAGGGGTGCATTTGTAGTAAACACAAAACAAGGGGGGACACTGTTTCGTGTGGAATGCAAATAATCCCGTAGAGTTCAAATGTTAGGAACTTTCCCTTCTCTCTCAGGAACTTCTCCTTGTCCCTTATTATTGGCCATGCTATTATCAAAAGAGTCAACTACTGATCGAGGTAAAGATGGTCCAGACTGATTTACAGATCCAATAGATTCTTTTGGCAAATTTGGAAAGTGAGGATCGTCCTCAGACATAAAACAAGAATTATATACAATAAACAAAAGATATACACAACAAATGAATATATTTTCACCTTTTACAACGGCACCAAAAACTTGACTTGATATGAAATATGTACACTAAAGTGCAGGCAATCAAGTTGTAGTTATAATCCGGTTAAGTCCAAAGTTGAATCCACAGGGAACTAATGTTGGTGTTTCATAGTAAATAGTGACAGAGAACAAAGTGACTGGAACCCTTGAGATTTGAAGTTATGATGGTTATGAAATTTCCTAGACAGAATATAAGATTGTCTCCAATGGGATTTTCTAGACAAAATATAATATTCTCTCAAATGAAAGAGTCACTCTTTAGCTCAAGGATCTGGACATGTAGTCAATTATCCAATTGTTATCTTTGTGTTTGAGAACTCAATTAACCCCTGTGTCAATAGTAAGTTAATTGGATTATAAAGATGGACTATGAGAATTAAGAGCATGGTTCTGATGTCTTTGTAGAGATTTACAAGAATTGTCACTGTCGGAACTCAACCCGTCTACAAACAAGCAAGTAATTCTACAAATCATCCAACCACTGTGTCAGTATTCCATTCTTAGTTGGAGAACAATAATAGTGAAGATTGAAATATAGTCATGAAGATCTAGCTAGAGTACTTTCAAAGAACCAATAAATCCTCCTATGCCAAGAGTCATCTTGTCTTAGAAATAACTCATGGCTATACAAAGTACCTTAACTTTGCTAGATGCATTCAATCATTCAATAAGCAATCAAAAGATAAAGCATTAAGCATAAATGAAATGCACAAAAATAACTTCCAAATGACTTATACATGTCCATCACCTTTTACTAAAGAGTGAATGAGAAATTACTCACTCTTCATAATTTTGAGAAAGCTAGAAAAGTGATTATTCTCATCCCTCCAAGTAGTGGTGTTATAAGGTAAAATATACTACACAATGAGCCTATCTTTGACGAAGAATGAGCGAATCACTTTCTGCCCTTCAAGACTACAAGAGAGCTAGAAAGGTGGAAGAGTTTCACTCCTCTAAGTGAAGAAAGAAGCTTTTACAATGGAAGCTAATGAAACTAATAATGAAAGTAGAAGAAAGCTAGTTATTTTTGGAAGGTTTCTTCATTTTCCAAAAGATCTCTATCTCTCCCTTTTACAAGTCCAAAGAAGAGGTATTTATAGGCAAGGAGGAGGGGGTAAAGAAGAGTAAAAGAATAGTTCTAGGTGCTCAAAGTCCAAGTGAATGCCTTAAGATCCTGATGGAAAATCAGCCATTCTGCAGCCTATTTGGGGAATACGTTCAAACGTGGTATGATGTTTGAACGTAGAGTCATGTCTTCTTTGATGGGCATTCGAACGCTGACTGGAGTTTGAATGTAATACTCAAGTGGCTGTTTTCCTCCACAATGAAGTGCTGCAACATGCCACGTGTCATCACCCTGCCAAGTTCTGGGGGACCTCAAATAACTCAATATCGCATTCGAACTTGGTACTCAAGTAGCTCTTTGTTCTTCTTTTCAGAGAATAGCTATAACACGCCATGTGCCATTACCCTTTCAATCTTCTAGGGGCCCTCAAGATGGCATTCGAACGTGGATTAGCGTTCGAATGTTGTACACAAGTAGCTCTTCCTCTAATTCTCTTCCATAACACGTGGGGGTTGCATGAAAGTTTGATATTTATTGACTTTAGGCCCTTGTACAATCTTTTTCCCTGAAATGTTATCATTGAAACTCTATCAAAGCATAATTAGTCTTATAAAAGCATGGTAAAAATGCTAATTTTAACTATTTATGAAGTTTCAAAGGTGAGCGATAAAGGCCTTAGTTCATAGGCAAAAGGAAGGGTAGCGTGGAATCTAAGATAGGGGCACCACCCAAGGTCCTGATGATAAGTCGAGTCGCACTAGGTGTATCAACAATTATGGTTTTGCAGAGGTGCGACACTCAAAGGTGGTGGTTACCAAAGAGTGTAGTTTTCAAAGGGCACATGCACGAAATTAAAGGAAAAAAACCAATTGCATTGACCAGTCAATGCGACAGAAAGCGGACAACATGGGAATCACAATAGCTGTCAGTGTCAACACGGAAGTTAGCATGACTGCAGTGTGCTAATCATCTCAACCTTTAGTAGCTTGGGTCTAAAAAATGTAAGCATCAAGGCAACCAATCAAGGCATGTTAGAATTAAAGGTGTTGGCCAAGCCTCCAGCCCCATTAGCAATAGTCGCAGTCACCCTAAATGTGAAAGGGACAGCCTCTAACTTGGTAATCGCAGTCAACCACCAACAGTGGCAGTCAATCATCAAAACACCAACCCTCAGTTGTTATCAAGGTGATGGGCCCTACGGTCAAAATTTCATTCCAAAGTCTTTATTAATGGTAAGAATTCAAAGTCA
This sequence comes from Ilex paraguariensis, assembly GCA_963454935.2. Classification (NCBI taxonomy): domain Eukaryota; kingdom Viridiplantae; phylum Streptophyta; class Magnoliopsida; order Aquifoliales; family Aquifoliaceae; genus Ilex; species Ilex paraguariensis. The sequence goes on from CAUOFW020005057.1 coordinate 3,146,296, forward strand.
AACTCAGCCAAGAGTGGCAGTTTTAATACATTAAACCATGCCAGCAAGGCTTGTGCTTGGTCTTCTTGGTGCAAGCGCCTAGTGCTTGGTTTTTGCACGTGGTGCTTAGTCATTTGGAAGTCCTGGCACTCACTAGGAAGTTGCTTCTCCACTCCACTAGGAGTCTCGGCACCCCATCAACAACAGTACCTCATGGTTAGCACAATACTTGATGTTTCCTTTGTATTCCCTAATCTCTAGACATCATTCCTAGGTGTGTGTATGGCTTATAGGGATAGTTGAGTTTCACTCTCCCTCGAAATGATGCAAGAAATGGGGAAACAGAATAATGGTAAAATGAAATGTATGTGTGTGTGTGCGTGAAGAAAAGTGCCCCCCAAGCGCAGAGAGACTTTTGAGTGTCATGTTTTACTTGGAAATTGTATTTTAAGGTCATCTCATCAGAGAAGGAGGTGAATTGTGTTTAAGGTGATTTTGGTAAAAAAGGTAAAGTGTAAAAATCTTTTGTTGTTTTAGTTTGGTTTGTGATTATATCTTGATGGAATTGAAATGGGACAAGTGTTGGCTAATCCGAAGGGGTCATTCCTGTGGGAATGCCAACTCAATGCGAGACCTTCCTCCAATGGTGCCTAGATGTTTAATTGATACATAGGAAGCGCAGGAATAGGATGGAGGTGAGGATTCAAGCATACCCTGTGACAATGCCTACGATGTATCAAGAACTCACAACCATGTCCACACTCAACCTAGTCAAACCAAATCAACATACACTACGAGGAGGAAAGAAAATGAGTTGAAATGGCATAACCAAGGAGAGGTCCCCTTTGGATTATCCAATTTAAGAACTTAGCTACTCACACTTAAAGCAAAGACAATAATGTAATGGAAAGATATTGTAAAGGAATGAAGATTTGAGCTAAGTTAATGCGAGAAAACATAAACTATAGGAAAATGCATTTAATACCCATCTTAAAGCTTGAAAATGAAGAACTTGAATGCATTAATGGTGAAATCCAAAATGTAAGACTAAAGTTGAAATGTGCTTGTAATAAATGACATTAAAGACAATAAAGGAAGCTTACAAAATCCTTACAAGAGTTTACAAGTGAAATGGGTGGAAGAAATGTAAAAATCTCAAGCTTTGTCTCTCTAACTATGTCTTCTACCAAGAGCTTGTCTCTCTACAATGTAATACATTCAGCATAATCCATAATGAATGATACAAAAACGTCCATGGAGACCCCCATAGCCTGTATGGCAAACCTCCCATCCATAGGAGGCTGATTTGATGGAATATTGCAGGCTAGGACAAGTATAGACTTTCCCTCCTTTGCCTTGCTCTTCTCTTTCCTCCTCATAAATGTCATGGCCTTCAAAGTCCAAATAGAGGTGAGGGGAGGCTTGCAGATGTGTAAGGGATGTCAGGGGACTTGTTGGAGAAGTGTAAGTGGGACCCCCCAAATGGCAGAGATTGAGTTGTAGGCTGTCTGGCAAATCTGGGCAAAACCTTTCGAAAGGTCAACACAAACCTTCCGGAAGGTTTGTGCAGGAATAATTAAATGAGCATTCCAAGGAGCAAAACCTTACGAAAGGTTTATTCCAATGAGTAAAAACCTTTCAGACGATTTTCAACCAACTTGAATTTTTCTTGGTTTCTTCACCTTCCAAACCTTCCTTTAAGCCCTCTCCTCATCTTCATTGACTTCAAACACTTTAATAGGGGCCTAACTCAAACCATTTACATCTTTTTACCTGCATTTACACAAAACTCCAACAAAAATAGGATTAAAAGTATTTCTCCCCAATTTCACGACTAAAGCAAGTATAAAAGGGCATATTAGCATACAATATATGCAATATTTTGTGCTAATCACACAACTGCACTAGTCCCCACCTCTCAATCAGCACAACAGCCTTCAGCCCTTGGTCTTCATGCTAGATAGCATCTAGCATTTCACTATGTTAACAGTCATCCAATCCTCACCTCATGTTCTAGTCTAATGCCAAAGGAAGAAGAACAGTCAAAACAAAAAAAGTAGAAGAAGAAATTTAATGGGTTTTGTCCTAATCACAAGGCAATGATTATTTTTTCAAATGTTGGGCCCAATGAATTTAAAAGGCATACGACAATTGAAATGGAGAATAGAAAAGTAGTCAATGCACAGTCACCATTAGAAGCAAGTCCATGTCAAAAAGACAGCCTGCATTGTCGCGTCACACTAGCCTTTCAAGTCAAGTCACCCATGGCTACTATTATCGTGTCTCCTCGTTCAACTCAGCGGAGCATTAATGCTATGGTTCCATCAACTAGAGCATTAATGTTCATGTCAAGCTACATTAGTCTTCAACATCAGTCAACACACTAGACTCGGATAGCGCGCCACTTCAGTTAACATCAACCAAAGAAAACAACATATTCCATTATTAGCAACTATTAGCTATGGGTCTCATCGCGTTAGTTTGCTGTCACCTAAAGCTGACCTTGAGATGGATAGTTGCCACAACAGTTATTTTCTAACCCCAGCCCCTTGGGGACTTCCACTCCAAAGCCTTGGTCAACATGACAACTGTAACCAATCACATCCATGGTAGCCAGATTAATTGCGTAACTCAACTTTTGGACACAATTTTCTAGGATGGGTGACCGCGACTTTTCATAACAATCAAAGGTCACAATCATTGAGGATAGAGCCATAATTTATTTTTTGAATGAACCATGGATGGGTGAACACAACTTTCATAGAAACTCCATACTTCAAGACAAGACAACTGTTGAGTGAATCATAGACTACGAGGCGTGCAGTTCCTAAGACATCTTTCGGGGTACCAATTCACTATGATTTTTTAGGCTCAATAGTAGTCAAGGCTTTCTATCTACAGTGGTACAAGGACGTAAGGATACACCTCAGAATGGCACAAAGAAAAAAAATACACATGTCCTCGCAACTATTATGCATGCAAAGGCCATCAAAAGAAGGTGATGCATATAGGGGCAACTAGCCACAAAAGTACTTTCGACAACAGAGAAATGACGATAAAGGACTCTGGCCCATTTTACGAAAAAAAAATTGCTTTTTACCAGCACCGCAGTCATCTCACAAACAATGGTTACAATAAAACGACAAGTGCAGATAGACTACAGTGTGCACACACAGGATGATTCCTGCAACCTAGCGCGTGTATGGGGCAAATGTAGTACCCTATAAATTCAGCACACATGTCCAAGTCATGAAGGGACAACTGGCAAGAGATGATAGCTTATATGGAAGTGAGAACCAACAGGGTCCAACAGGAATGGATATAGACAACAGTGTCATGGCAACACATAGGTGTGACACCCCCAGATGCGATGCCCCTAAGCGAAACAACCAAGGTGTGGCTCCCCTATGCGACACCCCCAGGCATGACTCTACATGTGTGACACCCCTTGACATAACATCCCAATACGGAAAAATACATCCTCGTTCCATTGGAAGTGGCAAAATGGACCCTTCACCAAGGGTGGACAAGAGTGGAACCGCAAAAGTCTAAGGAGAACCTCGACGAGACTCGCCTCCCCCATTATAGGAGTGGTATACTCAACTTACCGGACACTGTTGCTCGACTGGCCCACTATTTTGGCCCTCCTCAAGGGAAAATTGAGCAACAAGGGTGAATGAGCATTATTGTCAACCTCGTTATAGGGCAAGGTCTCGAAGGTTTAGTCTGTTTGAGTAGGCCTCCTAGTGTATGGCTCATTACCCACTGGGAAGTGCTTGACTGGGATTCGGAGGAACTCCTAAGGTAACTAGGGTTATTGGTCCGGATCAACATATGGGATAATGGGACATGTGGATTGGTGGACAAAAGATCGAAACTATGTGAGTTTTCTTTAGTAGGCATCTCAACAAAGGTCTTGACGAAAGGACTAGAGAGGGAAAGAAAGACCCCAGGTAGGAGCGTGTTGGGGGCATCATGGACATGAACCTCTTAAAGTTTATGGTTATGCAATGACCAATAGTGGGCATAGACCTTGGGAGCTCGCTTTCACCTCAGTTGTCGTACTCTCCTCAGAGCCACATCTAGGCTATGTTTGGGGAAACGTCACATCTGCCTAGTTAATTTTGGGACACGTTGCTCGTGATTAGCGGCCACTAGTGTTGATGTGGTTGAGGCATTTATGGGTTTGCCAAGTGGTAGAGGGTTTCAGCGAGTAACCCCTTAAGCAGCCCGACCTACCTAGGCTCTGTGCTATAAATACCTACATTATTTGCCCACTATGGATGATGAATTTTTTTGCTGGTGAGAGCATTTCACGTACCCTTTGCCCAATTGGTTAGTCCATTCATTAACAGGTTGTTCGCGTTCCTTCCATCCTATCTGCTTATCCTACTCATTTTCTTCGATTACCCTTGGTAAAGACACGTGTGTCAACTCTTTTAAGTCCCCATCAATAAAAGATACACGACTAATGTGGTTAAATTGAGAAACATTGGTTGAATCTTTGGCAGTCTTGTTTTGACTATTATTATATTACAAGAAATCTAGTGGTATTGAATGTGATGATACTTTTGGAATCATTAGAAGTCAATCTTTATTGTATGGATAGTACAAGAAATATATTTGTACCGAATTGAACCATGGGGATTCAAATTGATGTTATATGTGTTTGGGTTGTTGATGTATAAGGTTGGAATATATTGGAACTAAAAAAGGATGGAATCAGGGAAAAACTGGGAAGACCTACTGGTAGGACGATGGGTTCTTCTACCGGTAGAACTTTTCCAGTTGGCTTTTTCTACCAGTAGAATGTCAAGTTTTACCAGTAGAACATTTTCAGTGAGTTTTCCTACCGGTAGAACAATGACAAACCTACCAGCAAAACTTTTCCAGAAGGTTTTTCTACCGGTTGAACATGGACATCTTCTATCGGTAGGTTTTCCTTAAATTTTGGAAATTCAAATGATTTTGTTGTGCTTCCGGCCCTTGAATCATTTTACTTCAAGAGGGTGAATGGTGTTATATTAAGTATAAATTGTGGTATATTGGACCTTAGAAGGGTCATGTGATTGAATGGTGCACAAGTTATGTGTTCGGAAGTGCCTGGTACAAGAGAGACTCTGTCCAAACTCCATATTGTTTGTGATCCCGATAAAGGGAATGTTGTGCCATGATTTCGGGTTATGTGTTCGAAAGGACCCCTAGTTTTAGGGGCGTCACAAGAAATGCAATTGCCCTAACATATGCTTGTAAGTCCCTTGGCCCAGTTTTTTGTGCATTACTGTAGAATTCCCGGACTAAACATTCATAGGCAAGACCTAACAATTTGACATAATGTAACCAACCCTGTGTTGCTAGATTTTTCCTAACCCCTATGTTTCCAAAATCCTCATATATCACAAGTCTTTTAGCAACAATAGTTTTAGAATAAAAGTGAGTATCATACCAAACTTGGTGATCAATATTCTCAAACATAACATTGTCAAACACATTTTGACCATGGGGTTGTTCTACCTCCTACGACATGGCTACGGGTGGTGGAGAGGCTTCTCACCTTGATCTACTTGATAAAGCTCTTGTCTTTTTTCTTGAATCCATGAATTCTTGATTTTTTTTATGCAATATGGAATTTCACAAGTTTTGTTTGGTAAAAACTTGTAAAAGATGATGGATAAGTGTTTGATCAGAGTAAAAGTGAAGAAAAACTAATAGGTGGAGCATATCTGAAGAGACAAGGTAGAGAAGGTTGCTGGTTTAGAATTTTCTGCTGCGAAGGAACTGTTGGACTGCCTGTTTCGTGAATAGTCTAAAGGGAGCCCTTCACCCTTAGATAAGTGAGCATATACACCTATGGCTAAAAAGATAGTGAAAGCTCTAATCATCTTAGTCTATCAAAGGCCAGCTTATTTTGTTTTTAATGTCATGTTTCATAATAAGCAATCTACATTAGTATTAGATCAACAGAAAACTACGATAAAACATGAGACTCATCTAATTCAAACTAAATAGAAGGCCAATGGAATCCAAGAAGTCAAAATGGTGTAACAAATATATTATGGAACAAAATCATGGCAAACACATACCAGCGACTCAATCGAACCTCAATCCAACTATCTCGAGCCCATGCATCATCCACCAAGAATGGTGTTTGATCAAACCATGCACACACACCCACACTCATGTCAATTGCCCACAAATGTGATGTTACCCATGCATAGGCAATGTAAATGTACAATTGCAATTCCTCAACCATGTTCAATATGTCATGAGCACAATATGAATATTTCAATATCCAATCAACATGGCTCATGGTAAAGTACATCATAAGCATATAACCACCATTAATAACCTCAATGTCAATATATCATATGCATATACCAACATTTTCCAGCATCAAGTTCCAACCATGTTATAACATAGTCAATGTAAATAACACACCTAATCCACATAGGCATTTAAACAAACACATTCAAGGCAAGAAAATATGTAACACATAATATGTCCAAATTCTCATTTTTCAAAAAATCACAAGTAATTTCTACATACTCAATTCATGCTAGAATTGATTTCAACTACCATAGGTAAGTGCTATTTATGAGATTAAATCTTTAACACCCTACCCATTCCATATATCAACCCTAGGTTGGAAAATAAACCTAATTAAGAAAGGAATCCTACCTCTTGAAGCGTAATACAACTTGTAGAAAGCTCCAAAATACCCAAACCAAACTCTAACCCTTGATTTCAAAAAAACTTCATCTTTGAAACTTTGGTAAAATCCACAATTTTTGGTACATAGTCGTACCCCTTGTCAAGTAGATCAACTTTAATTCTTGGTCCGAAAAATTCTGACTAATGGAGAGTCATAGATCGTAGAGAGAAGTTGGAGAACTCTCTCTTTTTTCCATCTTTTCCATCCAACGTAAAACCCAACTATTAAATGGGGAGAAAATCTGATTTTCTCCCCTATTTATACTCTCCAAACACTTAGCCCTCGTTACGCCACACGTCCTCCATTCTCGAGTCCAATTCCGTCCTGAAACAATTAAATTTTGTCCTGGTTCAAGTTCAAATTATTTTTATTTGAACTAGCTTTAAATTATTTTCCAATTTTTGAAATTTAATTTTAGATCTCGTTTATTTTTGTCACGTGAAAATTAACTGGGTAACTAGATTTCAAGAGACGAATCCAATTGTGAGGTTCATTTCTTCATTTGAGTTCTAGAAAAATTTGGGCTTTTAACCCTATCGTAGTTGCTAATTACCATTTTGCCCTTTTTCACAAAAAATTTAAATTTTTTCGGGTATTACATTCTTCCCCCCTTAAAACAAATTTCATCCCCAAAATTTACACACACATGCACACTTAACCACATGCATATGCAACATTCATATAACACTTATGACTACAAGAATGTACCTCCATCCTCGAATAAGAATGAATAACTGGTACGTAGTATCCTCACGCTCCCATGTCACCTCCTCCACACCTCAGTGCCGCCACACCACCTTCACCAGCCTCACAGTCTTGCCTCGCAAAGCCTGATCTCGACTATCCATGATACAAACCGGTCCCTCCTCGAAGATCTCGTCAGCATCAACAATTAGCTTGCCCTAATCCGTGAAATTTGTCGAATCTGGAATGTCCTTCTAGAGCATGGAGACATAAAATACCGTGTGAATACTCGATAAATTTGGCTGTAGCATCAACCGATAAGCAATTGTGCCAACCCGCTCGAGTACCTTGAAGGGCCCGATATNGGCAAACACATACCAGCGACTCAATCGAACCTCAATCCAACTATCTCGAGCCCATGCATCATCCACCAAGAATGGTGTTTGATCAAACCATGCACACACACCCACACTCATGTCAATTGCCCACAAATGTGATGTTACCCATGCATAGGCAATGTAAATGTACAATTGCAATTCCTCAACCATGTTCAATATGTCATGAGCACAATATGAATATTTCAATATCCAATCAACATGGCTCATGGTAAAGTACATCATAAGCATATAACCACCATTAATAACCTCAATGTCAATATATCATATGCATATACCAACATTTTCCAGCATCAAGTTCCAACCATGTTATAACATAGTCAATGTAAATAACACACCTAATCCACATAGGCATTTAAACAAACACATTCAAGGCAAGAAAATATGTAACACATAATATGTCCAAATTCTCATTTTTCAAAAAATCACAAGTAATTTCTACATACTCAATTCATGCTAGAATTGATTTCAACTACCATAGGTAAGTGCTATTTATGAGATTAAATCTTTAACACCCTACCCATTCCATATATCAACCCTAGGTTGGAAAATAAACCTAATTAAGAAAGGAATCCTACCTCTTGAAGCGTAATACAACTTGTAGAAAGCTCCAAAATACCCAAACCAAACTCTAACCCTTGATTTCAAAAAAACTTCATCTTTGAAACTTTGGTAAAATCCACAATTTTTGGTACATAGTCGTACCCCTTGTCAAGTAGATCAACTTTAATTCTTGGTCCGAAAAATTCTGACTAATGGAGAGTCATAGATCGTAGAGAGAAGTTGGAGAACTCTCTCTTTTTTCCATCTTTTCCATCCAACGTAAAACCCAACTATTAAATGGGGAGAAAATCTGATTTTCTCCCCTATTTATACTCTCCAAACACTTAGCCCTCGTTACGCCACACGTCCTCCATTCTCGAGTCCAATTCCGTCCTGAAACAATTAAATTTTGTCCTGGTTCAAGTTCAAATTATTTTTATTTGAACTAGCTTTAAATTATTTTCCAATTTTTGAAATTTAATTTTAGATCTCGTTTATTTTTGTCACGTGAAAATTAACTGGGTAACTAGATTTCAAGAGACGAATCCAATTGTGAGGTTCATTTCTTCATTTGAGTTCTAGAAAAATTTGGGCTTTTAACCCTATCGTAGTTGCTAATTACCATTTTGCCCTTTTTCACAAAAAATTTAAATTTTTTCGGGTATTACATTCTTCCCCCCTTAAAACAAATTTCATCCCCAAAATTTACACACACATGCACACTTAACCACATGCATATGCAACATTCATATAACACTTATGACTACAAGAATGTACCTCCATCCTCGAATAAGAATGAATAACTGGTACGTAGTATCCTCACGCTCCCATGTCACCTCCTCCACACCTCAGTGCCGCCACACCACCTTCACCAGCCTCACAGTCTTGCCTCGCAAAGCCTGATCTCGACTATCCATGATACAAACCGGTCCCTCCTCGAAGATCTCGTCAGCATCAACAATTAGCTTGCCCTAATCCGTGAAATTTGTCGAATCTGGAATGTCCTTCTAGAGCATGGAGACATAAAATACCGTGTGAATACTCGATAAATTTGGCTGTAGCATCAACCGATAAGCAATTGTGCCAACCCGCTCGAGTACCTTGAAGGGCCCGATATACCTCAATGACAGTTTTTCCCGCTTCCCAAATCTGACCACTCCCCTCTTAGGCATCGAGCATATCCTCTAAATTCTGGATGGTCCTCTCTGACTGACTATCCGTCTGGAGATGAAAAGTTATGCTCATCATCAACTGTGTCCCCATGGCCTACTAAAAACTCTCCCAAAAATGGGTCGTGAACTTGGGATCCTGATCCGATAATATAGATACAAGCACCCCTATGTAACTAGATTATCTCCCGTATGTACAACCTGTAGAATTCCTCTAGTGAGAAGGTTATTCGTACTACCAAAAAGTGTGCTGACTTCATAAACCGGTCCACTATCACCCATAGCACATCATGCCCCCATAATGTCTATGGCAAGTGGGTCACAAAATCCATCGTGATGTGCTCCTACTTCCACTCAGACACCACCAAAGGTTAGAGCAACCCTGTTGGTCTCTGGTGTTCAGCCTTGACCTACTAACACATGAGACAACGATCAACGAAATCTCCGACGTGCCTCTTCATCCCACTCTAGTAGTATTGGCGACGAATATCATGGTACATCTTTGTGCCACCCAGATGCACAGCAAAACGGGAGCAATGAAACTCCCTAAGGATCTCCTCTCTCAAATCCAAAGACTGGGGAACCACAACCCTTCCCCTGAATTGAAAAATACCATCTGTATGAATGGCCCAACTCTCGTCACTTGTACCCGACTATACCCAGTCCCTGATGGACAATATCTCTGTGTCCAATCCCTAGGACTCAATCATTCTATTCAATAGGGTCAACCTGAACTGTCCTACAGTCTTGAGCATCTACTATTCCTAGGAAGCTACACTATCTAAGACTCCTCGTGACTTTCGGTTGAGTGCATCAGCCACCACATTTGCCTTACCAGGATGGTAACGTAAGGTGAAGTCATAATCCTCCTAGAACTATATCCACCTACGCTTCCTCATATTGTGGTCCCACTAGTGAATATGTACTTCAGACTCTTTTGGTCCAAAAATACCTCGAACTGCTCACCGTACAAATAGTAGTGCTAAACCTTCAAGGAAAAGACAATGGTCACCAACTTTATGTCGTGCGTGGGGTAGTTATGTGCGTGCTTCTTTAACTGTCGAGAACTATAAGACACCAACCTCCTAGACTGCATCAAAACACACCCAAATCCACCTTTGGAGGCATCACAATACACTATGTACCTCTGTCCCCTCTTCGAAACTATCAAAATTGGGGCTAAAGTAAGTCTCTTCTTCAACTCTTGGAATGCCCTCTCACATGAGTCATTCCACTGAAATTTGACCTTCTTCCAGGTCAATCTCGTCATGGGTGCAATTAGTCAGGAGAAGTCCTCAATGAACCTCTTATAATACCCCGTCAATCCCAAGAAACTACGTATCTCAAAGACTGACTTTGACCTCTCCCAACTCATAATCGCCTCAACTTTCTTCGGGTCCACGAAAACACCCAAAGCTGACACCAGGTGCCCTAAACATTTCACCCCCGTTAGCCAAAATTCACACTTGCTGAACTTGGCTTACAATTGATGGTCTCTCAAGGTTTGGAGAACAACCCTCAAGTGACCCCCATGCTCCTCCTTAGACTTGGAGTAGATCAGGATGTCATCAACAAAGATCACGAAAAACTGGTCTAGGTAGGATTGGAACACCATGTGCATGAGATCCATGAATGATGTCGGAGCATTTGTCAATCCAAAAAGGCATCACAGTGAACTCAAAATGCCCATACCACATCCTAAACGCCGTCTTAGGGATATTTGCCTCCATAATCCTCAACTGATGGTAACCTGTGCATAGATCTATCTTGGAGTAGACCCGCACCCCTCTCAGTTAATCAAACAAGTCATCAATCCACGACAGAGGGTATCTATTCTTGATAGTGACCCGATTCAACTGGTGGTAGTCTATACCTAGCGGAAGGGTCTTGTCCTTCTTCTTGGCAAACAACACCGGAGCACCCCAAGGTGAGGTACTTGGTCTAATGAAATCCTTGTCCATCAATTCTTGCAATTGGACCTTGAGTTCTTACAACTCTTCAAGTGTTATTCTATAAGGAGTCATAAAAATAGGGGATGTTCCAGAGTGCAACTCAATGGTGAAGTCTACATCTCGATGTGGAGGTAATATTAGAAAAACATCCTCATACTCACAAATCACCTGAGGTAGACCCAACTTCTGTCTTGCCTCGTCCAATAGGATAAGGCTTGCTAGCTAACCCATCAACTGCCCATGCAAATGGGAATCATACACTACTTGGGGTAAAACATCATGTTTCTCCTCCTGAAATTTAAAACAAACACTCTCATGTGTGTAGGCAATGACCCTCTTTCAATCTCAATCAATGATGACTCAGTGCACTGCCAACCAATCTATCCCAAGGATGACATCAAAGTCCGATATGTTCATGACCTTAAGGTCCACGGTGAGTAAAATCCCTGAGATCTCTAGCTCACAACCTCGATATATTTGATCAATGCATATCCTAGCTCCTAGGGGAGAACTCACATGTAATGGATCTTCCAAAGTCTCAACCTCTAAACCCAAATCCCATGCACATTGCTTGATTGATTTCTCATGGTATTCCCTAATCTCCGCAAATGAACCATCAATGTGTGTATGGATTATATATGTGGGTGAGTGCCACTCTCACTCGGATTCGATGCAAGAAATAGGAAAACATGTGTGTGAAATGGAATGTGTGTGTGTGAACAAAAGTGCTCCCCAAGCGCAAGGAGACTTTCGAGTGTCGTGTTTTACTTGGAAATCGTATTCCAAGTTTGTCTACTCAGGTAAGGAGGCGAATCGTGTTGAAGGTGATTTTTGGTGAAAAAGGGTAAAGTGTAAAAATCTTTGAGTTTGAGTTTTGTGATTATGTTTGTGATGGAAAATGAAATGGGACCAGTGTTGGCTAATCCGAAGGGGTTATTCCAATGCGAATGCCAAATCAACTCAAGACCTTTCTCTAATGGTGCCTAGATGTTCAATTGATTCGTAGGAAGCATGGGACCAAAATGGAGGTGAGAATTCAAGCATACTCCATGAAAAGTCTACGGTGTATCAAGAACTCATAACCACGTGCACACTCAACCTAGTCAAACCGAGTCATCTTACATTACGAGGAGGAATGAAAAAGAGTTGAAATAGAATACCCAAGGGGAATTTTCCCTTGGATTAGCCAACTATAAACTTAACTACTCATATCTAAAGCAAAGACATAAATGTAATGGAAAGACATTATAAAGAAATGAAGATTGGAGCTAAGTGAATGCAAGAAAACATAAACTATGAAGTGAAATATGTAATATCCATTTTAAAGCTTGAAAATGAAAAACTTGAATGCATTAATGGTGAAATCCAAAATGTAAGACTAAACTTGAAATGTGCTTGTAATAAATAGCATTAAAGACATTAAATGAAGTTTACAAGATCCTTATAAGAGATTGCAAGTGAAATGGATGGAAAAAATATAAAAATCTAAGTTTTCTCTCTCTAAACTATGTCTTCTTCCTTGGAGCCTTTCTCTCTACAATGCAGTATGTCTCCCTTCATGTAATGAATGAAACATTTTGGCCATAGAGAGCTCCATTGGTGTGTGACAGGCTTTCTATCAAAAAGGGGCTGACTGGATGGGTTGGGCAGGCTAGGACAAGCCTAGCCCGCAACTCTCCTGGTCTTCCTCTTCTCTCTTCTCCAATTAAATGCTCAAGCCTTCAAAGTTCAAGTAGGGGTGAGGGGAGGCTTTTAGATGTGTAAGGGATGTTAGGGGACAAGTTAGAGAAGTGTAGGTGGGACCCCTAAATGGTAGAGCTTAAGTTGCAGGCTGTCTAAGCAATCTGGGCAAAACCTTCAGGAAGGTTGACACAAACCTTCCGATAGGTTAGTGCTGGAACAATCAAATGAGGAAACCCATATGCAAAACCTTCTGGAAGGTTCATTCTTGTAGACAAAACCTTTCGGAAGGTTTTCGCAGAGAAAAGGCAGACCAAGGCAAAACCTTCCAAAAGGTTTTTAACCAACTTGTATTTTTCTTGGTTTCTTCACCCTCCAAACCTTCCTTTAAGCTACCCCCTCATCTTTATTGACTTCAACCACTTCAATGGGGTTTAAGTCAAACCATTTACATCTTTTTACCTGCATTTACACAAAACTCCATTAAAACAAAGATTAAACGTATTTCTCCCCAAAATCACAACAAAAACAAGTATAAAAGGGTAGATTAGCATACAATATATGTAATGTTTTTGTGCTAATCACACCCCTTAACTTGAGCTTTGCTAGTCCCTAGCAAACATCTATTTTACCCCACAAGCTATAAATTAAAATAAAATCTATACATACATACAAATAAACATCCAAACACTTAAAATGCATAAATCATATTGCAATTAAATAAATCGCTTTGGGCAATGATTAAACAAAAAAGCTGTGGTATTTCATTGATCATTTTCAAAAGTTCTTTACACTGGGTTCGAGTTCCGAAACAAAACAGCCAAAACCTAAGATGCTTCTACTAGCCAACATAGAAATCCCTAGCTAAGTACAACCAAAATTCAAAACAAAATTTAAAAGTCCTAATCATCATCCTCATCAAAAGCATCCTCCTCTTCGGTATCAAACTCCTCAGACTCTGAATCCTCCTCGTCGTCAACCTCAACAGTCATGGAGGGCAAGGGAGCTGAAGTCGATGGACCAGCTGGGGTTGTGGAGGTCCTTCGGGGATAGGCTAACCCTGGAATGTGTGCTGAAAGAGCCTCGTAACCATGATAGATAGCCCATGCATAGTGGACTCTAATGCGTCCATATGCTGTGACATGGTACAGACAAGGGCAGGTGCGAGAGGTGGTGATGTGGCTGGCCCGGCTGCAAACGACTCTGGCCTCGGGGCTCTAGGTCTCTCTCCCCCAGTCCTGGCAGCCCTTTTACTGCTGCTAGACTTCCCGATTGCTCCAGTCTCTGGGGGGAGAATTGTATCGTGTGCATACAGCTTCACCTTGGCGTACGAGCACAACTTGGTGACAAAACTCCCGAAGGGGAGATTTGCCTTCGGCTTTACGGCCTTGGCAAATTCCTGCATCTCCTCTCATATCAAGTACACCACATCCACAGGCACCCCCATCATGAACGAGTGGAGCAAGGCCAGCTTCTCGATGTTCGGGTTCTTCTCTGAACCCCAGGGCAACAAGTTGTAATGCAGCATCTTATTCATAATCCCATAAGCATGCTTGATGCCCCCGACCGACATTGTGCCCTTGAAAGTGGTTGGTTCCTCATAGGTGAGTGCCACATAGTCAGCGAGAGTCCTACCCCCATCCACGTTGTGTGGGTAGACTGGTGTAGTTAGGGGAGGCCTCTCGCATCCCATCACAATGGCGATTGTGTCAGGGATCACCTCAAATGTTTTTCCCCGCACATTGATCCTCAATCTTCCCCCATCATCACCAAACACTGACAACTTTTGATAAAATTCCTGACAAATCCCCAAGTTGTACCCCTTCACCTCCTCAAACCACTATCTCAAACCCCGTGCTTCTATTATTCTCACAACCACATTAGTGGGTCCAAGAGAAACCCCATCCACGTATCTCTCACACGTTATACCATTCTCCTCAATTCTTTGCCTTCGTGAATCGTGCTTGCCCTTGGTTCTCCTCTTCTCTCTTTCTTCACCACTAGGGCCCTCTCTACTCCTTTTATGGGAGCTAGAACCTGTAGGTGGAGGAGAGTTCGAGCCTGTCCTTTTCGTGTGGGCCAAGAGGGACAACAGTGCCCCAAGACCTAGAAGTGTCAAAATAATTCACCATAGACTCTCCATAAGCTCAACCATAACCATGGACATCCTATTTCCACGAGCCATAGCAAAGGAGTTGAAGGGTTTGCAAAATGATCAAAATGAACCTGAAAAATTAAGGCAAAAATGAGGACCTAGGGTTTGTGTAGAACTCCTAATATTTTCTGCAATAATCACTCAATAACCAATCTAAATCAAGAGCAAAGTGATAAATTAGGGCTTTGGTAAGCTATTTTGGGAATTAAAAGAAATTTTAGGGAGAAGAGAGAGTTTGCATGCTTGAGATTTGGGGGTAATGTGAAGGGTTTCTAAAAGAAATCGAACTTAAAACCCTTGTTTTCAAGTTTCTGGGCAAAACCTTCCAGAAGGTCAACAAAAACCTTTTGGAAGGTTTTGCTTATTGCCTGAGGCAAAAAATTCCAGTAGGCAAAACCTTTTGGAAGGTCAATCAAAACCTTCCAGAAGGTTTTGCTCACTGGACAAAACCTTTCAAAAGATTTTGCCTTTGTTGCAAAACCATTCCTTTGTTCAAAAATTCACAGCCAAACCAACTTTCCTTGACTCCAAAACATTTCAACACCCTTTCTAAGACATCTAACCTACCAAAAACATGAACCACACATATGAACCACAATTGATTTATCATGCCCAAAGTTAATTCCAAAATTGCAACATGATTTATGATTTTTGATGTTTTCAAACTACTAAACATGAATTTCTAGTTTAAACTACCAAAATGAATACCCAAAATGTAAAACATGAATTCGAATAACAAGGGCATTCCTAAATTTTATCAAATATTGAAATTTGAGCAATATTTCCCCATCCTTAAAGCATAGAGCTACCAAGCACATCGTTCAACTGACCGAACCAAGCACGCATGAACATCACTATGGCTTTAAATACTAGTCAAAAGTATTCACCTATACATTTATTTTGAAACTCATGTCTGCGTGCAATGGACAAGTAATTTAAGCATTTACACAATAGAATTCACATTCACTCAGCTATCCAAATTAAGCTTCGATGCAACCTCACCATGGGTGTCTCTCAACAATGAATCACACATATGAAACAACCTTGGCATAATCTCATGAAATGGATGCTAGGGCACTATATAGCAAACCAACTTCTCTTTTTGTTTAAAAGTATGCATCTCTCATGCTTTTCTAGATCAATTAGGACTTCAAAGGCTTATAATGGGGTCTTAGGGTGATATTGAGTCAAAAGAAACGAATGATATAAGATAACAAAGAGGGTTGTTCCGAGTGAAAGACTTTTATTTCGAAAACACCTCCCTTTTCATGGTATTTTCATACTTACACCATCACCACACTCTTTGTTTCTTTTCTTTCCCTTAACATTTTCCTTTTCTTTTGATCATTCTTTCTTCTTCTCACCCTTTTTCTCCTTTTCTTGGATTTTCATTCTTTTTTCATTCAACTCCTTGAGTTTCAACATCATTCATCCCTTTCACTTGAGTTTCCACACCATAATTCCTTCTCTTTTACGATCACTCATATTCCACTCTAGGAACAACTAAGGTGAGGTAGATTTTTATCATTTTGCACTGGTTTGGTCAAATGTGTGGCATAGAAATGAATTTCAAATAAGGCTCAATCAATGCACTAGGGATAATATTTTCACAAGAAAAAGGGCAAGGCTCAAAGTATTCAAAAATGGCCTAGGTTCACCTCTAGATAAGCATGGAGGATGCATTATGCATTTCAAGACAAGTCAATCAACTACACAAATGCACCTTCCGAAACAAGCATAATGGGACTATTGAACAAATTTGAAATTTATAGAATTATTCCTTGAGTAAACGTAAGTCCCCTCTAACAAGGATTGACACTAAAGCTCTCATGGGTTCTTACTCATCTCTACTATTCATGTCAAGCACTAAAATGTGAACTCAATTTGTAAATTGCCAAAATTACTCATTAAAGGTGTCATTAAAGTTGAGTTCAAAAGCAAACACATATATGATACTCAAGCATAGGATGAACCTCTATAATGTGCTCATGTATTCAAAATTCAAAGTAAAGATCAACGTATCAACAAACCCATAACACTCTTAATAAGGGAATACATAATAACATTCAGATATTTTTGCAAATATTTTCAAATTTTTCACATAATTTGCAACTATTATGATCAAAAATATGTATGATATGTGAAAGATGAATTTTCACCACAAAAATTGGTATTTTCAACAAAATTTTCTACAAACACAAACATTGGTGTATCACACAAATGGTGCACTTCACCCCCTCCCCCCAACTTGATTCATGCATTGTCCTCAATGCAACAAAAAAGATATAATATGCAATGAAGGACTATAAAAAGATGAGTAGGGTTAGAGAATACCTCGCACTTGAGCTTTGACAAAAACACCAATATCTGCAACTAAGAAAACAACACTATATGAGAAGATAACATAAGTAACATGAACAGTTAAAATAAATACAACCGACTGTACACTAAAAAGCATAAGAATGGTTACTCTTCCAACAAGTCCGGGTAGACCGGATCCATCAAATCCTCCTCCGCTCCTTGTCCTTAAAAATCCTAAAAAAATGGCTTAAGTCTTTGGTCATTGACCTTGAATGTCCTGCCATCCTCGGGGTTTGTGACTTCCACAACTCCACTAGGGTAGGCCACCTTGACAAGATAAGGGTCGTCCCAATTTGATTGGAGTTTCCCTTGAAAAATTGAGATACGAGAGTTGTATAACAGCACTTTTTGGCCGGGCTTAAATAACTTTCTCACAATGGATTTGTCATGAAAGATCTTAGACTGCTCTTTTGAAATTTTGGAGCTCTCAATACGCATCTCTTCAAATCTCTTTCAACTCATTCAGTTCAAGCTTCATATGCTCTCTGGCCATTCTAATGTTAAAGTTCAAAGTCTTTATGGCCCAATAGGCCTTGTGTTCCATTTCTACTGGAAAATGGCAAGCCTTTCCATAAACGAGCTAGTAGGGAGACATGTTTAAGACAGTCTTGTAGGCAGTGTGATAAGCCCATAGGGATCCGTCTAAATGACCAATCTTTCCTATTTGGATTTACTGTCTTCTCTATGATATTTTTGATCTCCCTATTGGCCAACTCGTCTTGGCCATTGGTTTGTGGGTGGTATGTAGTGGACACCTTATGTGTGACACCATTTTTATGCATCAAAGATGCAAATAGCCTATTGCAAAAATATGATCCACCATATCTTATTATAGCACGAGACATCCCAAACCTCGAAAAGATGTTCTCTTTCAAGAATTTGACCACGACCCGGTGGTCATTGGTCTTCATTGGGATAGCCTCCACCCATTTGGACACATAGTCCACATTCAGTAGAATGTATAGGAAACCAAATGACATGGGGAAGGGAACCATAAATTCAATACCCCAACAATCAAATATTTCAATGACAAATACAAGGGAGAGAGGCATCATGCTCCTTCGAGTCACACTACCTAGTCTTTGGCATCTATCACATTATTTACAAAATCAAACATAGTCTTTGTTAAGTAAGGGCCAGTAAAAACCTGATTGTAGAATTTTCGCCGAAGTCTTCTTAGAAGAGAGGTGATCACTGCATGCTTCTGAGTGGAAAAATGCAAAGACATCCTGCTGCTCATTTTCTGGTGCGTATCTCTACATGACTTGGTCAAGGCAGTACTTGAACAGGTATGGTTTATCGAAGTAGAAGTAATTCACATCTGCCATAAATCTTCTTCGATCCTCCAGGCTCCAATGAGATGGTATTTGTCCTATTACAAGATAATTACATAAGTCAGCATACCAGGGACAAACAGAATGAATCAAAAGTAATTGCTCATCAGGGAAAAAATCAAGGATAGGAACATGTTCATCGACCTCTTGCACCACCAGTCTGGACAAATGATCCGCCACCACATTCTCGACTCCCTTCTTGTCCTTGATTGTCAAATTAAACTATTGGAGTAAGAGGATCCACCTAATAAGTCTCGGTTTGGCATCCTGCTTAGACAACAGATACTTCAAAGCAGAGTGATCAGTATAGACTACTATCGATGAACCAATGATGTAAAATCATAATATATCTAATGCAAATACTACCACTAGCAACATCTTTTTAGTGGCGGTATAGTTTATTTGGGCATTATTAAGTGTTTTGTTAGCATAGTATATTACATAAGGTCTCTTATCCTCCCTTTGACCCAGCACTACATTGACTGCGTAATCATTCGCATCACACATAAGCTCAAATGGTATATCCCACTTGGGTGGTCCCATAATTGGAGGTGTAGTACGCATGTTTTTCAATTTTTTAAAAGATACCTCACAATTATCCGACCACTCGAATGGGACATCCTTAGATAGTAAATTGGTCAAAGGTAGGGCCAATGCACTAAAGTCTGTAATAAAACGATGATAAAAGATGACATGGTCCAAAAATGACCTGATATCCTTTATGACCTTCGGTGTAGGGAGGTTGAAAATGGCCTCAACCTTTGATTTTTCCACTTCGATCCCCTTCACCCAGACGATATGCCCAAGAACAATTTCTAGTGTCACCATGAAGTGACACTTCTCCCAATTCAAGACTAAGTTCTTCTCCTCACATCTCTCGAGAACTCTCTCCAAATTCTCTAAACATCCACTGAAGGAATCTCCGAACACCGAGAAGTCATCCATAAACACCTCCACTATCTTCTCCACCATATCACTAAAGATCCCCATCATGCAACGTTGAAAGGTTCTAGGGGTATTACACAACCCGAAAGGCATGCAATGGTAGGCAAAAGTACCATAGGGACAAGTGAAGGTGGTCTTCTCTTGATCTTCCAATGCAATCTCAATTTGATTGTAGTCGGAGTATCCATCAAAGAAGAAGTAAAATAAATGTCCGACTACTTTTTCCAACACCTAGTCAAGGAATGGAAAAGGGAAGTGATCCTTTCTTGTGCACAGGTTGAGCTTTCGATAATCAATACACACTCTCCAACCTGTGATCAACCTTGTTAGAATAAGCTCTTTCACCTCATTCACAACAACTATGACTCCCGACTTCTTGGGTACTACTTTTGTGGGACTAATCCACTTACTATCAGCAATCTAAAAAATGATGCCCAAGTCAAGTAGCTTTTGTACCTCGTTTCTCACCACATCCTTCATGATTGGGTTTAGCCTTCTTTGTGGTTGTCAAGATGGTTTGGAGTCCTCTTCAAGATAAATACGGTGTGTGCAAATGAGGGGGCTTGTCCCCTTGATGTCGACAATTGTTCAACCAATTGCCCCTTTATGCCTCCTCAACACTTCCAAGAGATCTTCTTCTTGTTTTGCATCCAAGGTGGAGCTTATCACCACCAGAAAGGTTTTGTCATCCCCAAGATATACATACTTAAGATGGGATGGTAATGGCTTCAATTCCAATTTGGGTTTTTGCTCATTTGATGGAAAAATTTTATTGTCTTGGTGTGGGAGTTTCTCAAATGTAGGAGTTCACTTTTCTACCCCTTGCAAGCTCTCCAATTCCTCTTGCTCTTCAACCTCCTCTAGATCAACATTATCTTCCTCTCCTAACTTGAAGGTGCTCATTAGTTCAAAGTGTTCCTCCATTAATGTGTCAATCCGGTTGACCTCATGTGCCTCTTCATCATCTCCTAGTTGTTTAGACAAGTTAAAAATATTAAGATCTACAGTCATGTTCCCAAATACTAGCTTTATAAGACCATTCCTACAATTAATCACAACATTAAATGTGGCAAGAAAAGGTCTACCAAGTAAATATAGGAATTTGGGAGCATAGATTTGCAATCGGGTGGGTATCAAGCACAATAAAGTCAATAGGAAAGTAAAATTTATCAACTTAGACTAAAACGTCCTCTACTACTCACCTCAATGTTCGAATGCTACGATCCTCCAGTTGAAGAGTGATTGAAGTTGGCTTTAGCTCTTCAAGCTGGAGTTGTTGGTACATTGAGTACGGTAAGAGGTAGACACTCGCCCCCAAATCAAGAAAAGCTTTCTCCACCTAAAAATTATCGATTATTATGGCAATGGTAGGGCATCAGGTATCCTTGAACTTTGGTGGGGTGTTGGTCCCCAAGATTGAGCTCACTTGCTCGGTGAGGAATGCCTTCTTATACACATTCAGTCTCCTCTTCACAGTGCACAAATCCTTCAAGATCTTGGCACAAGATGGGATTTGCTTTATAGCATCAAGGAGTGGAATGTTAATCTTCATCTGCTTGAATATCTCAATTATATCAGAATATTTAGCCACCTTGACGGGTGGCTTCAAACGATTAGGAAAAGGAGCAGGAATAGGGGAAACATGCACATGTTCATCAACCAATTTTTCTTTTTTTCTCACATCTATTTTTTTTTCTCACTAACCTCACCCCCCTCAGTGTCATCCTTAGTCTTTTTCTCTAATGGCTATGTGGAATTGGGAGAGACTTTTGGTACAATGGTTTTATCAATTTTTTTGCCACTACAAAGGGTGGTGACAACCTTGAGTTGCTCACAACTCTCTTTGGTGGGCTCGGACGACTCAATAACATGTTGGCCTTTAGGGTTCTCTTTAGGTTGAACAGGGAATTTCCCCTTCTCTTGTTATGATAACCTTATGACATTGGTAATTTTTGTGAGTTGAGCCAAAATGTTGTTGTTAAAGGCGGTTTGGCTTTGGATGAAATTGTAAAGCACATCCTCCAAGTTCCTCTTATGGGGAGGTTGGTAGGTGGGAGGATTGGATGGTCCTTGTTGGGAAAAACTTTGGGGAAGTGGACTTTGGGAGAAATTTTGTGGTGGTGGGTTTGGTGAATACCCTTGTGGATTGGACAGGGGGTATTGAGAGCTAGATGCTTACACTTGACCTTGGTAGTGACCTTGCTTAGGAAACATGGGAGGTGTCTATGCATTAGACCCATGAGGAATAGGATTCTCATTTCTCTAACTAAAGTTCGGGTGATTACTCCAACCCGAATTGTAAGTGTTTGAGTGAGGGGAGAATGATTGTCTCGTTTGGTTAAAGGAATGGACTTGCTCGTGGTACACTTCCTTAAGCGCCAAAATGTTAGGGCATCCGATATGGAATGCTCCACACTCTCACAAATTGAGCAAGACTCCTCGGTCTTGAAAACATTGGACAACTCGTGTCTCCAATTCACCTCAAGACTCTCAAATTTCCTAGACAACTTGGAAATTTTGGAAAGCAAGTCTTCTTAGTCTCTCAAGTCATACATCCCTCCCCCATGTGCTTGATTACTACCTTGAGGAGAAAACCTCGATACATCAGTAGGATCCGTGATGTCCCATCATTGTGCATTCTGTGCCAATGTATTAAAGTATTCTAAGGTCTCATCGGGGTCTTTCTTCAAAAACTCCCCATTACACATCATATCGATGAATTGTCGATGGCCTAGTGTGATTCCTTCGTAAAAGAAACTAACCAATTACCATAGTTCAAAACTAAGGTGTGGAATGGATTGTAGCAACTCCTTGTAACAATCCCAACATTGGTAGAATTTTTCATTGCAATTCTCGAAAAAGTTTTGAATTTGCTTTTTAAGAGCAATGGTTTTAGGCATTGAAAATTTTTTGTTTAAAAACTCGGTGAGCATTTGAGTTCAAGATGTTTTGGATCGAGGCTTCAAGGAATTGAGCTACGTTTTTGCCTTATCTTTTAGGGAAAAGGGAAACAATTTCATTCTAGCTATGTCTTCCATACCATGATTAGTGAGGAAGGTTGCAACTATTTCCTCAAACTCTTTTATGTGCAAATAAGGGTTCTCCTTTTCAATTTCGTGGAATGTAGGAAGTAGTTGCAACATCCCTGGCTTAACTAGGAAGCCATGAGCTTGGACCGGTAATAGGATGCATGAGGGTGTAGTGCTTCTTATAGGTTGAAGGTAATCCCTCATTAACCTTGCTGGAGGATCAATTTGGAAGTTGTTCCTTTCATTCATAGGAGGGGGGGAATTGCATTCGTGGATTAGGCATTCTAGCATCTTGCACTCCCCCACCCCTTTGAATGTTCAGATTTACACCTACATTCTCAAAATTATCGCCCGTATCCTTTGGTGGATCTTGGTTAATGTTCATGTTGGGGCCTAAGGGTTATCTAACTAATTAGTTTTGTTCGTCCCGTCCCCACATATAACACACTATCTACAAATGAAAATACACACAAACAAAAGTATATACAAGGAGCAACATACCTCAGCCCATGATGAAGATCACAGGACTTACCTCCGTTGTCCAAAAATCACCTTCCTGATTCAAAGTTTTGCCGTCCCAGACAAAAGCGCCAAAAATGCTTGACTGATTTCCCATGGTATTCCCTAATCTCCGCACATGAACCCTCAATGTGTGTATGGCTTATATATGTGGGTGAGTGTCACTCTCACTCGGGTTCGATGCAAGAAATAGGGAAACAGGTGTATGGAATAGAATGTGTGTGTGTGTGTGTGTGTGTGTGTGAACAAAAGTGCTCCCCAAGCGCAAGGAGACATTCGAGTGTCGTGTTTTACATAGAAATCGTATTCCAAGGTCGTCTCCCCAGGGAATGAGATGAATCGTGTTGAAGGTGATTTTTGGTGAAAAAGGGTAAAGTGTAAAAATCTTTAAGTTGATTGTGTTTGTGATGGAAAATGAAATAGGACAAGTGTTGGCTAATTCGAAGGGGTCATTCCAATGCAAATGCCAAATCAACTCAAGACCTTCCTCCAATGGTGCCTAGATGTTCAATTGATTCGTAGGATGCGCGGGGCCAAAATGGAGGTGAGGATTCAAGCATACCCCGTGACAAGTCTATGGTGTGTCAATAACTCACAACCACGTACACACTCAACCTAGTCAAATCGAGTCATCGTACACTACAAGGAGGAATGAAAAAGAGTGGAAATAGCATACCGAAGGGGAATTTTCCCTTGGATTAGCCAACTATAAACTTAACTACTCATATCTAAAGCAAAGACATAAATGTAATTGAAAGACATTATAAAGGAATGAAGATTTGAGCTAAGTGAATGCAAGAAAACATAAACTATGAAGTGAAATATGTAAAACCCATCTTAAAGCTTGAAAATGAAGAACTTGAATGCATTAATGGTGAAATCCAAAATGCAAGACTAAACTTGAAATGTGCTTGTAATAATAGCATTAAAGATATTAAATGAAGCTTACAAGATCCTTACAAGAGATTGCAAGTGAAATGGATGGACGAAATATAAAAATCTAAGCTTTCTCTCTCTAAACTATGTCTTCTTCCTTGGGGCCTCTCTCTCTACAATGTAGTATGTCTCCCTTCATGTAATGAATGATACATTTTCATCCATAGAGAGCTCCATAGGTGTGTGACAGGCTTTCAATCAAAAAGGGGCTGACTTGATGACTTGGGCTCTCTCCTCCAATTAAATGCTCAAGCCTTCAAAGTCCAAGTGGAGGTGAGGGGAGGCTTGTAGATGTGTAAGGGAAGTCAGGGGACAAGTTGGAGAAGTGTAGGTGGGACCCCCAAATAACAGAGCTTGAGTTTCAGGCTGTCTGGGCAATCTGGGCAAAACCTTCCGGAAGGTCGACATAAACCTTCTGGAAGATTTGTGCAGGAACAGTAAAATGAATAAACTAGTAGGCAAAACCTTCTGCAAGGTTTGTGCAAGAACATTTAAATAAGGAAACTAGAAGGCAAAACCTTCTGGAAGGTTTTGGCAGTGAAAAGGCAAACCAAGGCAAAACCTTCCAGAATGTTTTTAGCCAAACCTTTTGAAAGGTTTTCAACCAACTTGCATTTTTCTTGGTTTCTTCACCCTCCAAACCTTCCTTTAAGCTACCCCTCTCATCTTTATTGACTTCAACCACTTCAATGGGGGTTTAACTCAAACCATTTACATCTTTTTACCTGCATTTACACAAAACTCCATTAAAACCAATATTAAACGCATTTCTCCCCAAAATCACAACAAAAGCAAGTATAAAAGGGCAAATTAGCATACAATAGATGTCATGGTTTTGTGCTAATCACATATCATGCATAAATAAATGAATGTGATGCTCTAGAGTCAAATAATATCGTTGCCTATAAGCAAGAAAGTAGAAATGTACCATAAATATCCGACTGATCCACTGGCTCAATCTGAGGAGTGATGGCGTAGACTCACCCCAGGATCCATGAAGTCCCAACTTATAAGCCCTGTCCTCGGCCTCGGCCCATGGCCTGGCCCATCTGGTCTGATTGTAGAGTCCCCACTTTTAAAGTAATAGGGGCCTATGTAGCACCCTAGAACTGATACTGGCTTCCCTGGACAATGGTGGGGTAAGGAGGAATAAAATATGTCTAATTTTATGCCCCACCGATGACTAGGACTGGGATGCCTCATACCTCTGGGATCCCTGCCTCTGATGACAATCCCGTTTCATCTGACCTGGATGGTGGTATATAAAACAAGTCCTCTGGCCTGCCTGGTAGGAAGGCCTGAAGGTTCTCCCACCTTAGGGGGATTAACCTTGGCCTTGGCCTTGATAGTCGCGGCTCTGTCTTTGAAACCCTTATGGGGCAGAAGTCATTTGCTTCTTCCGCGAACTAGAAAAAGTGGATTGACCCTCCTTCTTCTTGTCCTCAGCACCTACCCCCCGGATACTTCTTGCATCATCGACCTCCCTTTCAAGGGTCATATCCGTCTTGACCATCGAGTCTAAATCTTGTAGGCGGTGGTCCACAATCTTCCCCTAGATGGCCAACTTCAACGAATCCTCGAACCTCCTTACTTTGGTCATGTCTGTGGCCACATAATCATCTGCAAAAAAGGGCTAACTCAGTGAACTTACCCACCACGTATTTCATCACCGTCATAGTCTCTTGCTTCAAATTCATGAATTCCCAAACTTTTGCATGTCGAACAGCCGATGGGAAGTACTTGCCCATGAAGAGTTCCTGAAACTCTTCCCATGTCATTGCTTCTAAGTTCTTCAAGGATTTTGCCCAATCCCACCACAAATGGGCATCTCCTTCAAGCTGAAATGCAGCTAGCCTTATCTTAGTGGCATCGGAGGTGATCTCCATAGCCTCTAAGATCTTGTCAACTTGATGGAACCAATGGTCGGCCACCATCAGATCTACCCCTCCCATAAAAGTTGGTGGTTTGTGTGCCTTGAACTTTTGGAAATTACATAGCCTCCTTGGCCCACATTGGCGATAGCTTGTGCAAAGGTAGCTGCCTTAGTGCCAATAGCCTCCATAAAGGCTTGTTGGTCAAAGGTCGGTGGTGGTTGGTTGTTATTCTACCCACTTCCTAAACCGTTCATTTGTCCTCTTCCTCTACTAGCCATCTACACACGTTAAATAGCAATACAGTACTAACTTAGTATCCCAAGATAGGGATCAAGTCAAAACTTTGATGTTTCTCTCCTTGTCTCACTAGTAGGGTATGTGTCACCCACTAGTAGACATTTACTCCGTGAACTATCCCGTTCCTTCTTCTTCCGACCCCCAAGATTATGTTCTCTAACCCTAGTATCTCTTTTCCATACACACTTAACCATGCATATTGTTCACATAACACATAACATGTAGCATTTAAACCACATAACATGTAATACACAATGGATGCAATAGTCTAGACCCATGCCCCCACAAACCCTAGGTAAATCGAGAACCTAGGCTCTGATACCAAGCTGTGACGCCTCTAAAATCAGAGGTCCTTTTTCAACCCGTTGATCACCCATAAACTCGCCAAAATATCCGTGAATGTTGCATAACCCGACATCATGACACAACATCCCCTTTACCAAGATCACAAACAACATGGAATTTGGACAGAGTCTGCCTTGCACCGGGCACTCTCAAACGCATAAGATGTGCACCATTCAATCACATGACTCTTCCAAGGTCCAATATACCACAATTTATACTTAATATAACACCATTTACCCTCTTCAAGTAAAACGAATCAAGGCCCAGAAGCATAACAAAATCATTTAAATTTTTGAAATCTAGACAAAACCTATCAGGTAGAAGATGTCCATGTTCTACCAGTAGGAAAACCTCCAAGAAGAGTTCTATCGGTAGGTTTTTCATCGTTCTACCGGTAGGAAAACTCACTAGAAATGTTCAATCGGCAAAACTCGATGTTCTACCGATAGAAAAAGCCTATTGGAAAAGTTCTACCGGTAGAAGAACCAATTGTTCTACGAGTAGGTCTTACTAGTTTTTCCCTAATTCCATCATTTTTCATTTCCAATTCATTCGAACCTTATACATCATCAACCCAAACTCATATAACATCAATTTTACATAAAACATAGTTCATATGATTTCATTTAACAATCCTTTAAACATATTACTTATCCAAACACTAAATTACATAGTAATTTTACAAAAACATGATTTAAAACCCACATCTCGACTTTTCTTTATCAATGAAGGTCATTTTGCGAGCCGTTCACCGGCGCACGTTTTGTACCTGAACTATTGTCCCCATAAAGGGTGAGCCACACTCAATAAAGTATCTCCTAAAGAGACTACTTTCCAACCTAGATGCAGATAAAATGTTCACTTTCAATTCAACAAGCAACAATTACTTCATTCAAGAATATGCAACTCAACAATGAAATTCTCTATGACATGCCATGATCTGAGATGAGACTCACACATGCAACTCAACCCGAGCCTTTACCAGCTCCCATAACACATGCAATGTCATGCGTATGAATCCGGGCATTCCAAGCCCCAGCTATTGATGTTACACATTCAATGACTATTTATAAATCTTGGGTCTTTCTTGGGATGGGTATTCATGGACTTACACCAATGGGCACCCAACCGACATGGTAGTAATGGACATCCAACAACGGCTCTGCGTATGCCGACACACTTTATGAACTCTACACCAATGGAGTACGTATCCAATCACTGGGTCTTGCACCCAAGGGACATTTCAGCCCTTCTTGTTAACCCTAAACTTATTTTCAATGCAACCCGTATGACTCAGTCGAACCTTAGTTCAACTATCCCGAGTCCATGCATCATCCACCAAGAATGGTGTTTGATCAAACCATAAACACACACCTACACTCATGTCAATTGCCCCCGAATGTGATACTACCCATGCATATGCAATGTAAATGTACAATTGTAATTCTTCAACCATGTTCAATATGTCATTAGCACAATATGAACTTTTCAATATCCAATCAACATGCCTTATGGTAAATTACATTGTAAGCATATAACCACCATTAATAACCTCAATGTCAATATATCATATACATATACCAAACATCAATTTCCAAGCATGTTATAACCTAATCTATGTAAATAACACAATTAATCCACATAGGCATTTAATCAAACAAATTCAAGGCAAGTAAATCATGTAACACATAATATGCCCAAATTCTCATTTTTCAAGAAATCACAACAATTAATTTCTACATACCTAATTCATGCTAGAATTAATTTAACCATTCTTAATACCCACTTTTCACATTTGAAAAATCATAGGTAAGTGCTATACATGAGATTACATCTCTAACACCCCCACATATTCCATATACCATCCCTAGGTTGAAAAATAAACCTAATTAGGAAAGGAACCCTACCTCTTGAAGTGTAATGCAACTTGCAGAAAGCTCAAAAATATCCAAACCAAGCTCTAACCCTTGATTTCCAAAAAATTCCGTCTTTGAAACATTGATAAAATCCATGATTTTTGGTACGTATTCATATCCCTAATCACGTAGATCAACTTTGGTTCTTCGTCCAAAGAATTCCAACCAACAAAGAGTCGTAGATCGTAGAGAGAAGTTGAAGAACTCTCTTTTTCCCTCTCTTCCTTCCAACGTAAAAATCAGCTAAGAAATGGGGAGAAAATATGATTTTCTCTCCTATTTATACCCTCCAAACACTTGGCCCTCGTTGTGTCACACGTCCTCCATTACCAAGTCTGATTCCGTCCTGAAATAATTAAATTTTATCCCGGTTCAAGTTCAAAATTTTTTTATTTGAACTACCTTTAAATTATTTTCCAATTTTTGAAATTTGATTCTAGATCTCGTTTATTTTGGTCACGCAACACCTGATTGCCTCGTAAAACACAAAAAATTGAATTATCTGGGAATTCAACAAAAATTGATTGGGTAACTAGATTTCACGAGATGAATCCAATGGTGAGGTCCGTTTCATCATTCGAGTTCTAGAAAAATTCAGATTGTCAACTCATATCGTAGTGGCTAATTACCGTTTTGCCTTTTTTCACAAAAATTCAAATTTTTCTAGGTTTTACATTTCAAGTTACACTCGCTACAATTGTGAATTATTTAAATCCTATACCAAGGCATTAACAACCTAAATATCCCTTTACTACATTTTCTAATATGTCTACTACTGGGATTGAATTGACTGAATATTCAAATTATGTCTGGAGTAGGCCAAATAAGTACATTAAGTAAGGAGACTTGACTAACAAATATAGAATCTTGAATTTGATAGTTGTAAACAATATGTGGCCCCAGTGTCAAAAAAAATAAAATCTACACGGAGAGAGCTTATTTTCTATAAAACTCAGGAAAAATTAAAATTTTATTGTGAAGGGCAAAATGGTAATTAGCCTTTATGATAAGGGTTGAAAACTCAAATTTTCCTAGAACTTAGATGATGAAATAGACCTTACTGTTTGATTTGTCTCGCAAAATCTAGTTATCTAGTGAATTTTCTTTAAATTCTAAGACAATCAAATTTTTCCCATTTTATGATACGTCCGGGTGTTACGCGACTAAAATAAATTTGATCAAATTTTATTGGCGGAATGCAAAAAATAATTTTAAATTAGTTCAAATTTAAAGGGGAAGAAAATATTTTTGATAGAGAGAGAAAAAATCAAGATCTTCTTCACTACTTCTTGAGATCTAGAGCT
Organism: Ilex paraguariensis; assembly: GCA_963454935.2. Lineage (NCBI taxonomy): Eukaryota > Viridiplantae > Streptophyta > Magnoliopsida > Aquifoliales > Aquifoliaceae > Ilex > Ilex paraguariensis. Next base: position 3,176,425 of record CAUOFW020005057.1, read on the forward strand.
ATCCATCCATCGGATTGCTTCCGGCCAAGAATGAAAAGTTTTCTACTCAATGAAAGCTATGAGTACGTACTAAAGATCGCAAGTTTGGCCGAAGTCTCAAGATTGAAATTTTTGGGATCAAGTCTTTGAAGCTTGAGTTGGGTATTTTAGAATTTCTACTACGTGTATTACGCTTAAAGAGGTAGGGTTCTTTTTCTAACTAGGTTTATTTTCAACCTAGGTTTATATATGGAATGGGTAGCTTGATTAAAGATGAAATCTCTTGTATAAACATACTCCTAGTGTAACTATAGTATAGGAAGTGGTATAAGAATCGATAAAATCAATTCTATCATGAATTGGGTTACTGAAATTGCTTGTTTGTAATTTCATGAATTAATGTGTTAAGTTGGGCATGCTTTGTGTTTACATAATTATGTGCCTTGTAGGTGTTTGATAAAATGCCTAGGAATGATATGAGTATGTTATTTGAATGAGAATGAGATTAAATGCTTGTTAATGTTGTGAATTGTGATTATATGCTTTTGATATAATTAACAATTGAGAAATGTTGACTGAGATGGAATATGTTCATAATATGCTCATGATATGTTAAACTTACTTTGGAAATTTCAAGAGTACACTACATTTGCATATGCACGGGAAATATCGCATTCATGAGCACATGTAAGAGGTACCGGTACCTCTTCTAAAATTTTCAAAATAAACATAACTCTGCCAGGCCTTCAGATCTTGAGCCCTCTTACTAGGATGATGTAATTGGATAAACATTAAGTCCTAATTGATGGGAATGGACCTTGGAGCTGTTAAGTGGTTGATGTGTATACAGGTTATGTGTTGGGTAGTGTTCCTACACAAGGGACACTTTGCGCAAAGTTATCATGGTTATGATCCTTATAAATAGGGTGTAATGGTGTGGTATCAGGTTATGCAGTACATATAGGTATACTTCAGTGGGTTGATAGGTGATCAACGGTTTGAGAAATGACCCCTAGATCTAGGGGTGTCGCATTTTTTGTATGCTTTTGGAATGGGATACACTATTGACCTGCCGAAAATCATAATGCATCAAATGATGTTGATTGTTAAGAACAAGAAGCCCTCACTCCCTGTTACTATTTTAGTATTTGAGTTATGCAGAACAAAAGGAGTGACAACAGACCCAACATGGATGATAGTGGAGCATTTGGCACCATTAGATAAAACCTCACTAAAGAAAAGTCATGCAGGGCAATCAAAAGAGCAACAAGAAGTAGCACCAACAAACCCATTTCCAGAAGGAGTACATTTTTTAGCCACTAGAGGAGCCCCAATAATAGAAAGAACTACAATCCTATATTCCAGTAGAAGATCAGAAAGAAAGATAGATTTTGCTAGGACTAGAGACTAGAATGACCCAATTTGATCAGAGGATGACCAAGTATGAAGAGAACCAGAGAGAGATTCTAAGGCTTCTTGGAAGGAGATACGGAGGTGGGCCGTCATCATCAACTTAGCCATCCAGAGTTCCTATATCTTTTGCTCTCTCTTTACTCTTATCAAACTCTTTATTTACTTTTCAGTTCATGCACTTGGTTTTGAGTACTTTTTGGATGTTTTTAATGTTTTGAATTAAGGTTTTATTAGGTTAATCTTGTTAGTTTGTGTTAGCCATCCAGAGTTCCTATATTTTTTTAGGTAATAATTTCTTATTTTAAAAATGTTTTGAAATATCATGATCCTTTGTGAAGCTTACATATATAGTGGAGATGTGAAACCTATGTGCAGATTTTGAAGCAATCTTCTTGGAGAGATTTTAAACATTTATTCAAGTAAGAATTTCAGGTCAGCGAAAATTTCTTTCAATAATCTCATTAATTTGGTTTTGATTAGCACTCGTTGAATGACATGCTAACATTCTTCTTTAAATCTTTATGAGTGCAGGTGTATGAATTATAGAAAATGATCTTAGGCCATTTGTGATTTATTTTGAGCCTTAGTCATTTCTTTTGCAAAACTATATCCCTAGTAAGCCATGATTGATCCTAAAATAATAATTTATTTTCTTAAACATGTATGTTAACCGAGCCAATGTAAATATATTTGATAAATCCTTGCTATCTAATTTTCTTGCACCCTTTCCTAAGGAAGGCATTATACAAGAAAAGAGAAATATGGAGAAATATGGTTGTGAAAAGAATGAAAAAAAAGAGAAGAGGAAAAGAAATTATTGTGGAAAAAAAAAGTATAGAAAAACAAGGTAATGAAAATGGCCAAGAAATTACAAGCCTGAAAGTGGAGAAGAAAAAAATGAGAAGTATGATGTTTTATAAAGAGCCTGAAAAAATAAAGGAGAGATGTGTGCTACACCAAGTACCTCCGATCTACGGTGATCCAACTATCAAATCTCTTCTAGCCAAGAAGAAAAGTGGCTTTACGCGACAAGAGTTACGTGGCTATACCAAAGATCGGGTGTTTGCTCCAAAATCTCAAGGGCAAAATTTTTGGATCAAAGCTTTGAGGCTTGATTTGGAGTTTTTAGAACTTCTTCTATGCGGATTTACTCTACAAGAGGTAGGGTTCCTTTCCTAACTAGGTCTATTTCTAACCTAGAGNTCATAATGCATCAAATGATGTTGATTGTTAAGAACAAGAAGCCCTCACTCCCTGTTACTATTTTAGTATTTGAGTTATGCAGAACAAAAGGAGTGACAACAGACCCAACATGGATGATAGTGGAGCATTTGGCACCATTAGATAAAACCTCACTAAAGAAAAGTCATGCAGGGCAATCAAAAGAGCAACAAGAAGTAGCACCAACAAACCCATTTCCAGAAGGAGTACATTTTTTAGCCACTAGAGGAGCCCCAATAATAGAAAGAACTACAATCCTATATTCCAGTAGAAGATCAGAAAGAAAGATAGATTTTGCTAGGACTAGAGACTAGAATGACCCAATTTGATCAGAGGATGACCAAGTATGAAGAGAACCAGAGAGAGATTCTAAGGCTTCTTGGAAGGAGATACGGAGGTGGGCCGTCATCATCAACTTAGCCATCCAGAGTTCCTATATCTTTTGCTCTCTCTTTACTCTTATCAAACTCTTTATTTACTTTTCAGTTCATGCACTTGGTTTTGAGTACTTTTTGGATGTTTTTAATGTTTTGAATTAAGGTTTTATTAGGTTAATCTTGTTAGTTTGTGTTAGCCATCCAGAGTTCCTATATTTTTTTAGGTAATAATTTCTTATTTTAAAAATGTTTTGAAATATCATGATCCTTTGTGAAGCTTACATATATAGTGGAGATGTGAAACCTATGTGCAGATTTTGAAGCAATCTTCTTGGAGAGATTTTAAACATTTATTCAAGTAAGAATTTCAGGTCAGCGAAAATTTCTTTCAATAATCTCATTAATTTGGTTTTGATTAGCACTCGTTGAATGACATGCTAACATTCTTCTTTAAATCTTTATGAGTGCAGGTGTATGAATTATAGAAAATGATCTTAGGCCATTTGTGATTTATTTTGAGCCTTAGTCATTTCTTTTGCAAAACTATATCCCTAGTAAGCCATGATTGATCCTAAAATAATAATTTATTTTCTTAAACATGTATGTTAACCGAGCCAATGTAAATATATTTGATAAATCCTTGCTATCTAATTTTCTTGCACCCTTTCCTAAGGAAGGCATTATACAAGAAAAGAGAAATATGGAGAAATATGGTTGTGAAAAGAATGAAAAAAAAGAGAAGAGGAAAAGAAATTATTGTGGAAAAAAAAAGTATAGAAAAACAAGGTAATGAAAATGGCCAAGAAATTACAAGCCTGAAAGTGGAGAAGAAAAAAATGAGAAGTATGATGTTTTATAAAGAGCCTGAAAAAATAAAGGAGAGATGTGTGCTACACCAAGTACCTCCGATCTACGGTGATCCAACTATCAAATCTCTTCTAGCCAAGAAGAAAAGTGGCTTTACGCGACAAGAGTTACGTGGCTATACCAAAGATCGGGTGTTTGCTCCAAAATCTCAAGGGCAAAATTTTTGGATCAAAGCTTTGAGGCTTGATTTGGAGTTTTTAGAACTTCTTCTATGCGGATTTACTCTACAAGAGGTAGGGTTCCTTTCCTAACTAGGTCTATTTCTAACCTAGAGTTGAAATATGAAATGGGTAGGGTGTTAGAGATGTATTCTCATGTATAACACATACCTGGTGTAGTTAAAATGTGAAAAATGGGTAAAAGAATATGTTAAAACCAATTATTGCATTAATGGATTTGATGAAGTTATTTGGTTATGAATTTTATGGAGAATATGATGTTTTGGGCATGCTATGTGTTTACATAATTTTGCCTATTAAGCGAGTTATTTGAATGGAAGATGCTATACATGCTTAATGGTGTTGGAAAATGTTATTATATGCTTTATGATATAATTGACATTTGAGAAATTGGGAATGTTTATGGAAATTGGATATGTTCATAATATGCTCATGATATGATGAACATGATATTGTAATCGCAATTGTACATTATATTTGCATGTGTACGGGTAGCATCGCATTCGTGGGCATTCGACATGAGAGTGTGCATAGTTTTGATCAAACACTATCCTTGGTGGGTTGATACATGAGCTCAGAAAGGTTGGAACTAGGTTCGACTTAGTCGCACGAGCTGCATTGAAAATATGTGTCGGGATTAGTAAGAAGGGCTAGATTCTCTCTTAGGTGAAAGACCCCGTAATTTTGAATATGCACTCCCATTGGTATTGAGCCCATAAAGTGTGTCGGCGTACACGGAGCTGTTAATAGAAGTTCATAGATGTCATGCCGGTTGCATACCTGTTGGTGGAAGTCCATAAATACTCACCCCAAGAAAGACACAAGATTTTATAAAATAGTCATTGGATGTCAAACATCAATGGTGTGGGATTGGAATGCCCGGATGCATACGCATAGCATGGTATGTGTTATGGAAGCCAGTGGAGGGCTCGTGTTGCATTGCATTCATGAGTTTCATCTCATGACATAGCATAGAATTATACCATTCATTATGACATGTATGTATTTGAATGAATGCTTGTTGTGATGATTTGCATGTGACATTTCATATTCATCTGGATTGGGGAGTAGCCTTATTAGAAGATATCCTATTGAGCGTGGCTCACCCTTTATGGGAACATATTTTAGGTGTTGGAAAGGCGCCGGTGGACGGCCCTCACTTGGGCCCTTGTTGATGATGGAGCTAGAATGTGGCTTTTGAATTGCATTTTGTAAATTGATCATGTAAATTTATTTTTGGACTTGTATATGGGTAATAGAGTATGTAATGGAACTTTATTGGACAATTTTTTCATGTAAATAAATGAATATGTTGAGTATGGTATGAGTTTGGATGAGATAAATTGAAAATTTGAAAGATTGGGGGAAAATCTGGGCTCAAGTACTAGTACTTAAGTTCATAGGTACCTGTACCACGCTGTCGGATTACCCAGGTATCGGTACCTAGGCTTACAGGGACCAGTACCTAGATTCCACTAGGCTCAAGTACCGGTACCTAGGCCTTAGGTACTGGTACCCCACAGACAGGGGCCCCTGGTACCGGTACCACTTATACGAGGTACCTGTACTTCTTTCCAAAACTTGAAGAATTGGAAAGTAACATTGCCGATCCTTCACATCTTGAACATTCTTCTTGGATGATTTAAATGGATAGTAATAAGTTATAACCATTGGGGTTTGGACCTTGGAATGGTCGTATGATTACTATATGCACAGGTTACGTATTGGGTAGGGCTCCCATATAAAGGAGACTCTACCCAAAGTTTATTTTGGTTATGATCCTAGTGAATGGGGTGTAACGACATGACATTGGGTTTTACGGTAATCACGGGTGTTTTTTGCGGGTTAATAAGTGATCAACAAGTTGAAAAAGGACTCTAGATTTTGGGGCATCACAAAACTACTACTTTGAAAAAACAAATTTTGCTGAGAAACCAAATGAGTAGTTTTATGAATACTAGGAAAGATTTAAAGAGTTCTTAAACTCTGTTTCGCATCATGGCTTTGAACCGTGGCAGATGGTGACTTTTTTATGTGAGGGAATTACCCTTACACATTCTTAGTTCATTGACATGATGTGCAATGGAAAGTTTTTACATAAAGAGCCCGAGGAGCCCTTGATTATTTTGATTGTTTGGCAGAGAGTGCCCAACCTTGGAACATCTTAGACCTTGCTAATCGATTAATATCAACAGTAGCCCCTTAATCGTCTGGTGGACGAAAATATTCATTGAGAGAGTAAGACGAGATCCTAGCCAAGAATGTCAAACTTTCAAGGAAGGTGAAGAGTTTAGAGCTACAAAAGGTCAATGAGATGACTAGTGTGCCCAAGGTTGATCACCCTTGTTCAATATGTGAGTCCGTTGAGCACTCTATGAATGAGTGCCCAGCTCTACTTATGTGTGGGGAAATGTAAGAGCAGGATAATGCAATTAATTAACCAAGGTGATCATTTTCTCCATACTCCAATACATATAATCCAGGGTGGCTAATTAGTAGTTAAAATTAGCATATTACTATGCTCTTTTAAGACTAATTATACTTTGATGGAGTTTAAATGATGGCATTTCTGGCCATAAATTGTACAAGGGACTAAAGGCGATGAATATCAAACTTTCATGCAACACCAGCATATTCTGGAGCAAAATTGGAAAATCTTGGACCAAGCCAACCACGTTCGAACACCAATTAACGTTTGAACGTCCACTTAAAGCCCAGACCGCTAAGAGATGGCGTGTTGCAACCAAGAAAGAAGACTCTGAGGTACTTGAGTACCACGTTCGAATGCCAACTCACGTTCGAATGTCCACTTGATTTGATTGAAGACTAGAGTGATGAGTGCAAAACACCAAGTTCTGCATGAAGTGTGGAAGTGGGTTTCCACAGAAGACCACAAACCACTTGAGTGATATGGTCAAAACCCATTTGGAGTTTGAACACCCTTAAAGCAAAGATAGAAGACACGTTCAAATGTCAAACAACATTTGAACAACCATAAAACCAAAACAGAAACAACGTTCAAACATCAACTCACGTTCGAATGTCCTCCACAGACTGCCTACAGAGCAGTTGGTTTTCACTTAAACTTGGGTGGCATACACTATTCATTCATCCTCTCTTATCTTTCCCCTCCCATTCCTTGCCTATAAATACTCTCATTAGGTGAGCTTCAAAGGGTGCAATTTTTCACTTGTAAAATAGGGAGCTAGAACTTAGTTAGTAGGCTTAGACTACACCAAGAACTAGTAAGGAGTTTGTATGGAGGCTTAGATGCCCACTCATTTTGATTAATCTTAGATGTATGTTATATGTACTTGTATCAAGAGAGTTAGTTCATTTCTTGGTTGAGGAAGCAACCCTCCACTTGTTGGTTGAGGAAGCCACCCTCCAAAAGTGACTAGTTTTCTTCTACTTCATTTTTATGTCTTTCACTTCCATTGCTTGAGCTTCCTTTTCCCTTAGAGGAGTGAAACTCTTCCACTTTTCTAGAGTTTTACCAAAGCCGTGAAGGGTGGAACGTGATTCACTTATTCTTTGGTGAAGATCGACTTTTCACTTATTGTACTTTACATTTTAAGTTCTCTACTTGGAGGGATGAGTATCACTCACTTTTCTAGCTTTACCCAAGCCATGAAGAGTGAGTAGTTCCTCATTCACTCTTTAGTAAGAGGTGTTGAATATGTATTGATTATCCGGAAGTTATATTTGTGCATTTCCTTTATGTTTTAATGCTTTATATTTCACTTATTGAATGATTGAATGCATCTAGCAAAGCTAAGGTACTTTGTATAACTATGGGTTCTTTCTATGTCACGGATGACTCTTGCATGTAAAGACTCATTGGTTCAAGGCAAGTACCCTAGCTAGATCTTCATGACAACATTTCAATCTTCATCGTTATTGTGTTTATCTAAAGAATGGAACATTAATGCCATGGTTGGATGCCTTGTAGAAACACTTTCTTGTTTGTAGACAGGTCAAATCTCGGCAAAGGCAATTCTTGTCAACTTCTAAAAAGGCATCGAAATCATGTGCTTAATTCTTACAATCCATCTTTACCTTCCGATTAAATTATTGTTGACACAGGAGTTAATTGAGTTATAAAACACATGTATAATAAACCAGATAATTAACTACATGTTTTGATCCTCAAGCTAAATGGTTACTGTTTTACATTTGAATTTATCTTATATTTTGTCTAAAAAACTCTTGGAAAGAATCTTATATTCTATTCCGGAAATCCCATAACATTAAACTCTTAAAGTTTCTAGTTACTTGGTCTCTATTACCGCTCATTTCAAAACACCAATCATAGCTCCCTGTGGATTCTACTCCGGACTTAACCGGATTATTACTACAACTTGACCGCCTACACTTGGGTGTACACATTTTGGATCAAGTCAAGTTTTTGGCGCCGTTGCCAGGAAAACATAAAAGGTGTTTTATGGTAAAAGGTAAAAAGACCTCCCTTTTTGTGTATATATTTGCTTCATTGTGTACAAATTTGTTTTAATTAATTTTATGACTGAGGACGCTCCGCACTATCAAAATTTGCTAGCAGAATCTTCTAGGTCTATGAATCAACTGAAACCACTTTCACCTAGATCAGTAGCAGATTCTTGTGAAAGTAGAATGGCAAATAATAAGAGACGAGGAGAAATTCCTATGAGAGAGGGGGAAGTACCCAATATTCAAACTTTGTAGAATTACTTAAATCCCACAAGAAATAGTGTCCCCTCTTGTTTTATTTTTCCTGAAGATGCACCCCTCTTTACTATAAAGACAGAGACAGATCAACTACTCCCTCAATTCTATGGACTCAAAACATAAAACTCATATCTGCACATAAAAGAGTTTGAGGAAGTATGTGAAACATTTCAAGATAATTCTGAGCTAGCCAAAATGAAACTTTTTTCATTCTCTCTATAGGATAAAGCTAAACAATGACTAAATTATTTAAAAGCTCTTTCAATACCTAACTGGCAGGCACTACAAAATGAATTTTTCAAAAAAAATTTCCCTCTACACCACACTAATGCACTGAAAAGGCAAATCATGAATTTTTTGGTCAAAGAAGGAGAAACCTTTTACCAAAGTTGGGAGAGATTCAAGGATCTACTCTAGTCTTACCCACACCATGCTTTTGAGAATTGGACTTTGGTAGGATTTTTCTATGACTTCTTGCCCACTATACTACAGCAGTTTGTCGAAATGATGGCTCAAGGAGAGTTTATGAGTAAGAGTCCGGAGGAGGCATTCAATTTTTTTGACACCATATCTGACAATTCTTAGATGTGGGACTCAACCTCCCCTACCATTGTTGAAGCCAAACCATCCATTTTTCAAGGGGGTAAATATGTCTTGAAAGATGAGGATGACCTAAGAGCAAAAATGTCCACCCTGTCTCAAAAGCTTGAAGCGTTAGAGATGAAAAGGTTCATCAAGTTGATGTTGGCCCTCCCACAGAACAAGTGTGTGGGATTTGTGCATTGATAGGACACCCTACTGGAGAGTGTCCAACCATTTTGGCATTCAAGGAAGTCTTGTTGAAACAAACAAATGTCATTTCTAACTTCAACAAGCCTTACTCCAACCCATACTCTGAAACATACAATCCAGGGTGACGGAACCACCCGAACTTCAATTGGAGAAACATACAACCAACTCCCATGAATCAACAACAAGGTTCACACCCACCACCTCAAAGACCTCCTACATATCAACTATACCAACCACCACAAAAGAGGAGCCTTGAGGACATACTAAATCAATTCATGCAAAGCCAAATGAACTACAACAATAGTTCCACCCAGGCTTTTACTGATTTCAAAACCCAGACCACTCAATCTTTCGAGGATCTTAAAAGTCACATCCAAAAATTGACCCAATCCATGGCCACACAATGAGAAGGGCAAGTTTCCTGCCCAACCAAAACCACCACAAGGCCAATTTCAGGTGAAAAATCCCACAATCATGGAAACTCCACAAGACCAAGCCCAAGTTGTCAATACAAAAAAAAGTGGCAAGGTGATTGACAAGACCACCAAAGACAAGCTAATTCCAAAACCTAAGTCAAGCCCAGTCAACTCACCAGTCGAGCCTGAACCAATTAAGCCTAAATATGTGAGAGAAGAGGAACCCGAGCCCATGATAGAACAAGAACTAGAGCCAACAAGGAAAAAAGAACCCTCGTGTTCTATTCCTGCTCCTTTTCCTCATAGACTCAAAACTACACAGAAGTTGAATAATCAGCTTGAAATTTACGAGCTTTTTAAGCAAGTAAAAATCAACATCCCACTTCTGGATGCAATCAAACAAGTTTCATCTTATGCCAAGTTTCAGAAAGACTTGTGCGTTGTAAACTCCCACATTTGTATTATCAAATATAGCAACATAATTATGTTTTTGAAATGCTAATATACGTAATGGAGTATGCATGAATTAAGTAGATTGTAAGAGTAGAGATAAAAATGTTAATAGTGTAGAATTGGGTAAATATTTAGTTCAAACTTAGTTTTGACTTGTAAATATATGAAACCGTTTGCAATGGAACTTATACCAACTATGTTTGATGTACAAATGTATGTTGTATACGTTTGGGTTGATTTTGGATGGGTTTGGAATGGGTTTGAAATGAAAAATAGAGGAAATTGACAAATCTGGACAGGACCTACAGGTAATAAGTTGGCATTGGATCCGACCTACCGGTAGCTCAACAGGTAGTAAGTTGCCAGTGGATTCGAACTACCAGTAGATTGTTAAAAAATTGAGATTTTTATGTTTTAAAACCCCATTTTCACTTCATTTGCTCCCATTCTTTCACCCCACTCTCACCCCAAACCTCTTAGAACCCTAATAGAAACACTTAGAGAGGAAGAGAGAAAGGGAAAACTAGAGTTTTAAGGGTGATTCAAGATCAAATCTTCTTGTCCTTCACACCAAAGCCAAGGAGAAAGGTAAGGGTTTCCTTCAATTCTTATCCATTGAGGCTAGGGCTTGTATATATGTATTATTAGACTCTTAATCATATGTATATGCTATGAAATCATGATTCCTTGAGATTTTTGCAATCATTACCATGTTTTAAACAAAGCTATGGTTATATAACCATGAAATTTCTTTTCTTGTCATAAAACCCTAGTTTTCAAAAAAAAATAGGTTTTCCCTCTTGATTCTTCCTATATTCTTGTTTTCGAAACCCTAGTGCTTTGTGTTGAGTAATAAAATGATGTTGCGATGATCTCTTGCTTATTTTCTTCAATTGTTCTCTTGAATTACAAATTGTAAAATTTGGGAATTTATGTTTTATTTATGATTTGAGAATTTGGTTGGAATTGCATCTCTTGTATGGTTGTTGTGATGGACTTGAATTGCATTCGAGCACTGCCGTAGAGAGTATTAGAGGTTAGTCTATCCCAGTGGAGGTGAGATGGTTTCCTAACACTTGTAGGGGTTTGCTGTTTGTGAGAGCAACCGCTATTGTTCACGTAGGTTCGAGGCTAAAGGTGGGTATACCTTTCCTGGGAAGGATTCGTTAATATCGTTGGAGATGGTATACACCCTTACTAAAGTGGTTTATATGGTTATGATTGGGTGAATGAGGTAGAGTCGTTGTGTAAATTCATGGGAAGCAACCAACATACACGAGAATATGGTTATTTTGTGGAATTGGTTTCCGACAAGAGCTTGTGGAGGTATGGGACTCCACAAGAACTTGTGGAAAATGGTTTCTGGTTGGAAATGGTTTATTGTTGGGAAATTCATTTTACTGTTCATTTAAATTATTGTTATTGTATAAACTTGAGATCTATTGAAATGTTCATGTTCTCTTTCAAAAATTAATATATGATATTTGCAAAATGAGACCAACTTGTTTTACATGTTTTCTAAACCTTGTTCGAACTTGGGAGGAATGTTGCTACAAAGCTTAGTGCTCACTCCCTACAAACTATATTTTTCAGATTGTGATCTAGAGGAGGAGCTCGGAGTTGAGGATGCCCCAAAACCCACCTTGGACGACATTACAATTTAAAAACCATTCACATTATGAGAGCAACTAAATAAATTCATCAATAAAGAAATTTCATTCATCAAATATAACATTTACAATATCATCCCAAAAGAATAAACCAACCATGGCCATTACATCCCAAAAGAATCAACTATTTTCTCGTAGCGGAATTTAACAAAAGATTAGTCTTTACATGATCTCAAAAGAAATTTCCTAGTCTAGCACCTAGGAGAGTATAACCCTAGGCATCCACCTCGGGGTCCACGTGCCCGTCTAGCGGAGCTTCCCAATGTACATGCTCATCGACTCCGAGCTCCTCATCTAACATGTAATCTGAAAAATATATTGTTTGTAGGGGGTGAGCACTAAGCTCTGTAGCAACATTCCTTCCAAAATCATACAAGGTTTAGAAAACATGTAAAACAAGTCGGTCTCATTTTGCAAATATCACATATTAATTTTTGAAAGAAAACAGGAACATTTCAATAAATCTCAAGTTTACGCAATCACAATAATTTAAATGAACAGTAAAATGAATTTCCAAACAATAAACTATTTCCAACCATAAACCATTAGCCACAAGTTCTTGTAGAGTCACATACCTCCACAAGCTCTTATATGAAACCAATATACGACTAATAATTCATTCCACCATAAACCGTTTCTCCAAAGTTCTTGTAGAATCTCATACTTCCCAAAATTCTTGTAGAAAGTATTTCTGGTACAATGAACAATAACCATAATCGTTCAATAGTGTCATCACATATTCTCAAGTATGTTGGTTGCTTCCCATCAATCTAACACAACAACTCTACCTCGTTCACCCAATCATAACCACACAAACCACTTTAGGAAGGGCGTATACCGTCTCCATGGCATTGATGAATCCTTCCCAGGAAAGGCATACCATCCCTAAGTTCGAACCTACGTGAACAATAGTAGTTGCTCTCACAAACAACAAACCACTACAAGTGTTAGGCAACCACCTCACCTCTACTAGGATAGACTAACCTCTAACACTCTACAGCAGTGCTCGAATGCAATTCAAGTCCTTCACAACAACCATACCAGAGATACAATTCCAACCAAATTCTCAAATCATAAGTAAATCATAAATTCCCAATTTCATCGGCATTTTTCCCGATAGAGCAATTTAAGAAATTAAGCAAGAGATCATCATAAATATCATTTTATTTCTCAACACAAAGTACAAGGGTTTCGAAATCAAGAATAAAGGAAGAATCAAGAGAAAAATCCATCTCTTTTGAAAACTAGGGTTTTAAATCAAGAAAAAGGGATTCCATGGGTATTTAACCCTAACTTTGTTTAAAACATAATAATAATTGCAAGAAGACCAAGGAATGATGATTTCATAACATATATATAAGATTTAGGGTCAAGGAATACATATATACAAGCCCTAGTCTCAATGAACAGGAATTGAAGAAAACTCCTACCTTTCTCCTTGGCTTTGGTGTGAAGGACAAGAAGATTTGATCTTCAATCACCCTTAAAACTCTTGTTTTTCCTTTCTCTCTTCCTCTCTAAGTCTTTCTATTAGGGTTCTAAGAGGTTTGGGGTGAGAGTGGAGTGAAAGAATGGGAACAAATGGAGTGAAAATGGGGTTTTAAAACATAAAGATCCTGATTTTGTAACGATCTACCAGTAGTTCGTATCAAGCTACCAGTAGTTCGGGTCCACTGGCCACTTACTACTTGTTGACTACCGATAGTTCAGATCTACTGGAAATTTACTACCTTTTGACTACCGATAGTTCGAATCTACTTGAAATTTACTACCTGTTGACTACCTGTAGTTCGGATCCACTGGACAGTGTACTACCGGTAGGTCCTGTCCAGATTTGCCTATTTTCTCTATTTTTCATTTCAAACTCATTCCAAACCTTTCCAAAACCAACCCAAACTTATACAACATACATTTGTATACCAAACATAATTGGTATAAGTTCTATCGCTAACAGTTTCATATATTTACAATTCAAATCTAAGTTTGAACTAAATATTTACCCGATTGTAGGGTTATACTCTCCTAGTTGCTAGACTACAAAATTACTTTTGAGATTATGTAAAGACTAATCTTTTGTTATTCCGTTGCAAGTGTAAATGTGATTCTTTTGGGATATAATTATCATAGTCGATCACATTCTTTTGGGATGTTATGGCCATGGTTGGCCTATTCTTTTGGGATAATATTGTAAATGTTATAGTTGATGAATGAAATTTATTTAATGATGAATTTATTTAGTTGTTCTCATGATGTGAATGGTTTATAGATTGTAATGCCATCCAAGGTGGGTTTTGGGGCATTACACATATATACAAGCCCTAGCCTCAATGGACAAGAATGGAATTCCTTTCTCCTTGGCTTTAGTGTGAAGGAAAAGAAGATTTGATCTTGAATCACCCTTAATACTTTTGTTTTCCCTTTCTTTCTTCCTCTCTAAGTCTTTCTATTAGGGTTCTAAAAGGTTTGGGGTGAGAGTGGGGTGAAAGAATGAGAGCAAATCGAGTGAAAATGGGGTTTTAAAACATAAAAATCCCAATTATTTAGTTGTTCTCATGATGTGAATGGTTTATAGATTGTAATGCCATCCAAGGTGGGTTTTGGGGCATTACACATATATACAAGCCCTAGCCTCAATGGACAAGAATGGAATTCCTTTCTCCTTGGCTTTAGTGTGAAGGAAAAGAAGATTTGATCTTGAATCACCCTTAATACTTTTGTTTTCCCTTTCTTTCTTCCTCTCTAAGTCTTTCTATTAGGGTTCTAAAAGGTTTGGGGTGAGAGTGGGGTGAAAGAATGAGAGCAAATGGAGTGAAAATGGGGTTTTAAAACATAAAAATCCCAATTTTTTAAGGATCTACCTGTAGTTCGTATCGAGCTACCGGTAGTTCGAATCCACTAGCAACTTACTACCTATTGAGCTACCAGTAGTTCAGATCCACTGGCAACTTACTACCTGTTGAGCTACCGGTAGTTCGGATCCACTAGCAACTTACTACATGTTGAGCTACCGGTAGTTCGGATCCAATGTCAACTTACTACCTATAGGTCTTGTCCAGATTTGCCTATTTCCTCTATTTTTCATTTCAAACTCATTCCAAACCCTTCCAAAACTAGCCCAAACTTATACAACATATATTTGTACATCAAACATAGTTGGTATAAGTTCCACTGCAAACGGTTTCATATATTTACAAGTCAAAACTAAGTTTGAACTAAATATTTATCTCTACTCTTACAATCTACTTAGTTCATGCATACTCCATTACGTATATTAGCATTTCAAAAACATAATTACGTTGCTATATTTGATAATACGAATGTGGGAGTTTACAATTCACCCCCCTTAAGGAAAGTTTCATCCTCGAAACTTACCTTAAGTAGCAAATAAATGAGGGTACTTTCCTCGCATCTCCAACTCTGGTTCCCAGGTAGCTTCCTCCATTTCGTGATGTTACCACAAGACCTTCACCAATTGGATGACTTTATTGCGAAACACCTTCTTCTTAGTATCAAGAATCTTCACCGGTGGTTCTTCATAGGTTGCTCCATCTTGAATTTCAATATCCCCCAAATTCACAACATGCGTTGTATCTGATTGACACTTTCTTAACATTGAAACATGGAACACGTCATGTACCCCTGACAACTGAGCTAGTAACCGAAGTTGATACGTCACTTTACCTACAACTTTGATCACTTCAAAGGGTCCGATGTATCTTGGTGCTAATTTTCCCCTCTTGCCGAATCTAAACACTTCTTTCTTGGGTGACACCTTGAGGTACACATAGTCCCCCTCTTGGAATTTCAAGGGTCTTCATCTTCTATCCGCATAGCTTTTCTGTCTACTTTGACCTGTGCGTAGTCTCTCCTAGATGAGTTTGATTTTCTCCGTAGTCTCCCGAACAATCTATGGCCTAAACAAACCATTCTCCCCAGCTTCTAACCAGCAAGTCGGTGACCTACATAGTCTCCCATACAATGCTTCATAAGGTGCCATGCCGATGCTAGATTGAAAACTTTTGTTGTATGTGAATTCCACCAACGACATATGATCACTCCAGCTTCCCTTGAAGTCCAACACACGCGCCCGTAGCATGTCCTCCAAAATTTGTTTCACCCTCTCGGATTGGCCATCCGTTTGAGGATGAAAAGCAGTGCTAAAGCGTAACTTTGTCCCCATAGCACATTGTAGACTTTACCAAAATTGTGCCAAGAAACGAGAATCACGATCCGAAACAATAGAAAGTGGAACTCCATGCAATTGAACATTCTCACGAATATAGAGCTTGCTCAAGCTCTCCAAAGTGTCTGTGGTCTTCATACTTAAGAAATGAGCCGACTTAGTAAGTCTATCCACAATGACCCATACAGCATTATGACCGCGTGAAGTTCGTGGAAAACCCGACACGAAGTCCCTGGTGATGTGATCCCACTTCCACTCTGGAATAGGCATGGACTTTAATAATCCTCCGGGTTTTGATACTCAATCTTCACTTGTTGACACACCGCGCACCTTGACACATATTTAGCCACGTCTTGTTTCATCCCTTTCCACCAATGTTGATGCTTCATGTCCCTGTACATCTTGGTACTGCCCGGATGTATGGAGAATTTTGAACGATGGTACTCACCCAACACTTCTTCCCTTACTTGGTCATTATTTGGTACACATAATCTTCCACGAAACTATAACTCATCATTATGCATAGAACAATTCTCAATAATTTCATTCCTCTCCAATTTCCCCCGGATAGATTCCCACTCGGTATCTAATTGTTGCAACTTAACAATCCTTTGTCAAAGAATT
This sequence comes from Ilex paraguariensis, assembly GCA_963454935.2. Lineage (NCBI taxonomy): Eukaryota > Viridiplantae > Streptophyta > Magnoliopsida > Aquifoliales > Aquifoliaceae > Ilex > Ilex paraguariensis. Next base: position 3,193,306 of record CAUOFW020005057.1, read on the forward strand.
GGTTGAGCTACAAGATTAAACATGCATGGTCTATCCTTTTGTTGATCCACTAATAGGTCAAACTCCTCCAAAGCATTGATCATCTTCCACCTATGAACAGCCAGAACATTGATTTCACCCCGTTACTTTCTGCTAAGTGCATCTGCTACTACATTAGCCTTCCCCAGAGGGTAGTTGAGGATGAAATCATAGTCTTCTACATATTCAATCCACCTTCTTTGTTGAAGATTCAAGTCTTCCTAGGTGAACACATACTTGAGGCTCTTATGGTCAGAAAACACTTAAAACTTTTCCTCGTATAAGTAAAACCTCCACAACTTAAGAGCAAAAACCACAGCGGTAAGCTCCAAGTCGTGAGTGGGATAGTTCTGCTCATGAATCTTGAGTTGCCTCGAGTCATAAGCAACCACCTTACCACCTTGCATTAGCACACATCCTAAGCCTCGTAACGAGGCATCGGTATAAACATCATATTCTTCCCCACTGCTCGGAATAATGAGGACAGGAGATATTGTCAACTTCTCCTTCAAGGTGCGAAAAGCTTGTTCACATGCTTAAATCCACAAAAAAATTTCTCCCTTCTTCGTAAGGCAAGTCATCGGCATTGCAAGCTTTGAGAACCCTTCTACAAACCTCCAGTAGTAACCTGCTAAACCCAGGAAACTATGTACTTAGATCACATTCTTCGATGGTTCCCACTTCATCACTGCTTCAATCTTGGCGGGGTCAACAAGTACTCCTTGTTCCGACACCACATGGCCAAGGAATTTCACTTCCTTCATCCATAACTCGCATTTACTCATCTTGGTATATAGCTTATGCTCTCTCAATATCTGTAGCACAATCGAGAGATGGTGTGCATGTTCCTCTTGTGTCCGTGAATATGTTAATATGTCATCAATAAACACGATGACAAATTGACCTAGATATGGTCAAAATACCCTGTGCATAAAGTCCATGAAGGCTGCTGGAGCATTAGTCAATCCGAATGGCATTACCGTAAATGACCATACTGAGTACGGAATGCGGTCTTAGGAATATCCTCCTCCCTAATCTGCTATTGATGGTACCCTGTACGAAGATCAATCTTGGAGTAATACTTAGAACCCCTCAATTGATCGAATAGATCATCAATTTATGGCAATGGATATTTATTCTTCATTGTCACTCGATTCAACCTTCGGTAGTCCGTGCATAACCGAAGTGTTTCGTCATACTTCTTAACAAAGAGGATCGGGGCTCCCCAAGGTGAAGTGCTCAAATGGATAAACCCAATGAGTCAGAGATGGTCCAACTGCTTCCTTAGCCCTTTTAACTCCAAAGGTGTCATTTGATAAGGAGCAATGGATATGGGTTCGGTTCCTGGATAGAGATCAATTTTGAACTCAATCTCTCTTTATGGGGGTAACCCAGGTAGTTCATCTAGGAAGACATCCAAAAAATCTGACACAATCAGTACCACATCGGGTTGGAATTTATCATGATCATCACCAATTAAGATGGCCAAGAAACTCAAGTTGTTCTCCGCCTTAGCTTTCAAGAATTTACTACCCGTAGTAGGAAATGGATGGGAAGAATTTCGATCATTCATGAAACTGAAAAATCCTCCTCCCAGTAATTGAAAGGAAATCCATTTACGAAAACAATCTATTACCGCACGGAAGGTAGACAAAATATTCATTCCAAATATTATGTCATACCCCTTCATGTCTAACGCAACCAAATCTACGATTAATTCTTGCTCCCCAATTCGAAGCACACACCCTTCTAGTATCCAACCGTTCTCCCGTAGGCATGTCAATACTCAAGGCATGTTCTAACTTCCCAAAGTCCAAACCCAAACTCAAAGCATATGTAGTGTGTATGAATGAATGAGTAGCACTGGGATCAAATAAGATTTGGGCCCAAGAATTGTAGAGAAGAACAATACCTTCCACAACGGCATTGGAAGCATCTTCCTCTAGTTGAATCAAAGCAAACACTTTCCCTAGATTGGCGTCGCCTGGGGCCTGAGCTGCTAAAGGTCTCTGTTGTAGTGACTTCGGTGGTGGTGGCTTGTTTGGATTCACTTGCCCAGCTACTTGATTGGTTCTTGGTGGGAGTGATGGGCAGTTATTTTTGAAGTGCCCGACACCTCCACATGCAAAGCATTGACATGGGTCAGTGCCTGCTCCCTTAAGTGCGCCTTCAGCTCCCGGGCTGTCTGAAGTCTCTGTCCGGCCACTTGGTCTAGGCGACGGTATGGTGCCGCCCTCTGTCCTCCACTACTACTAGTACCCGTCCTAACCGGACCTCCCCTCATGAAGTTATGTCGCCTCTGATTGTCCTCTGTGTCTCTCTCCACCAATGTAGCACTATCAACAAGATCCCCATAATCTTGGACCTTGAGAGCCACAAGCTTCTCCCTAATGGCAAGCCTCAAGCCCTGCTCAAAGTGTTTGGCCCTCTTGGCCTCTGTGGATATGAACTCTGTGGTATAGTGGGATAGCTCGTCAAACCTCCTCTCATACTCAGCCACCGTCATGCTTCCCTGTCATAGAGCTAGGAAATCTGCACTCATATTGTCCCTTACGGATTCAAGAAAGTACTTGTCTTGGAAGATTTGGTTGAACTCCTGCCAAGTGAGCGCATCGGCTTTCCTTCTTCTCTTTTCTGAATCCCACCAATGGTCAGCCTCCCCCTCAAACAGATATGTTGCCAAACCAACCCGAAGATCCCCAGCAACTCCTATACTGTCACACATCTTCTTTATCCGATAGATCCATTTATCCGCATCCAAGGGGTTAGAGCTCCCTTGGAAAGTAGATTGGTGTTGTCTCAGAAACTCTCGGAGAACAACAATCCTTTGTTTTTCGTCCTCATTGCCCGGTACTTAGGCTAGTGGATGAACCCCACCATTATGGTTGTTATTCCCGTTCTGGTGTTGTACCAAAGTGGTAAGCTCTCTTAAACATTGGTAGATGTTGTTCATGGCATCGGGAGGTGGTGGTGGTGGTGGGTTTGCTTGGCCACCATGACCACATCCACGTCCACGCCTATCGTCCATCCTGCACATCAATTCACAATTTAGTTTCACTGATGTACAAGACATCCTAAATATCACTTTAGTCTAAAGCATAAAGTTTAGATAAAATTTCATCCAACAATATCGTTCAACCTTGTCCTATTTCCCTAGCGGTGATCCATAACATATAGCTCTCATGTAAGACCTAAAGCTTAAGCTCTGACACCAAAACTTTGTAACACCCCAAAACCCACCTTGGACGGCATTACAATCTACAAACCATTCACATCATAAGAGCAACTAAATAAATTCATCATTAAAGAAATTTCATTCATTAACTATAACATTTACAATATTATCCCAAAAGAATAGGCCAACCATGGCCATTACATCCCAAAAGATTGCGATTGATTATGATAATTACATCCAAAAAAAATCACATTTAAACTTGTAATGGAATAAAAAAAGATTAGTCTTTACATAATCTCAAAAAAAAATTCTTAGTCTAGCACCTAAGAGAGTATAACCCTAAACATCCACCTCAGGATCCACGAGCCTGTCTAGTGGAGCTTCCCAATGTATCAGCTCCTCAACTCTGAGCTCCTCCTCTAGACCACAATCTAAAAAATATAATTTGTAGGGGGTGAGCACTAAGCTCTGTAGCAACATTCCTCCCAAACTCGAACAAGGTTTAGAAAACATATAAAACAAGTCGGTCTCATTTCGCAAATATCATATATTAATTTTTGAAAGAAAATAGGAACATTTCAATAGATCTCAAGTTTACACAATAGCAATAATTTATATGAACAGTAAAATGAATTTCCCAACAATAAACCATTTCCAACCATAAATCATTTCCCACAAGTTATTGTGGAGTCCCATACCTCCACAAGCTCTTGTCATAAACCAATTCCAGAAAATAACCATATTCTCATGTATCTTAGTTGCTTCCCATGAATCTACACAACGACTCTACCTCGTTCACCCAATCATAACCATATAAGCCACTTTAGGAAGGGTGTATACCGTCTCTCACGGCATTGACGAATCCTTCCCAGGAAAGGTATACCCACCCTTAGCCTCGAACCTACGTGAACAATAACGGTTGCTCTCACAAACAACAAACCACTATAAGTGTTAGAAAATCATCTCACCCCCACTGGGATAGACTAACCTCTAACACTCTACGGCAGTGCTCGAATGTAATTCAAGTCCATCACAACAACCATACAAGAGATGCAATTCCAACCAAATTCTCCAATCATAAATAAATCATAAATTCCCAAATTTCACAATTTGTAATTTGAAGAGAAAAATTTAAAAAAATAAGTAAGAGATCATCACAACATCATTATATTGCTCAACACAAAGCACTAGGGTTTCGAAAATAAGAATAAAGGAAGAATCAAGAGGAAAAACCCATCTCTTTTTGAAAACTAGGGTTTTATGACAAGAAAAAAAATTTCATGGTTATATAACCGTAGCTTTGCTTAAAACATGGTAATGATTGCAAAAATCTCAAGGAATCATGATTTCATAGCATATACATATGATTAAGAGTCAAAGAATACATATTGTAAACTCCTACATTCGTATTATCAAATATAGCAACGTAATTATGTTTTTGAAATGCTAATATACATAATGGAGTCTGCATGAACTAAGTAGATTGTAAGAGTAGAGATAAAAATGTTAATAGTGTAGAATCGGGTAAATATTTAGTTCAAACTTAGTTTTGACTTGTAAATATATGAAACCGTTTGCAATGGAACTTATACCAACTATGTTTGATGAACAAATTTATGTTGTATAAGTTTGGTCTAGTTTTGGAAGGGTTTGGAATGTGTTTGAAATGAAAAATAGAGGAAATAGGCAAATCTAGGCAGGACCTACAGGTAGTAAGTTGGCATTGGATCTGAACTACCAGTAGCTCAATAGGTAGTAAGTTGCTAGTGGATCCGAACTACCGGTAGCTTGATACGAACTACTGGTAGATTGTTAAAAAATTAGGATTTTTATATTTTAAAACCCCATTTTCACTCCATTTGCTCCCATTCTTTCACCCAACTCTCACCCCAAACCTCTTGGAACCCTAATAGAAAGACTTAGAGAGGAAGAGAGAAAGGGAAAACAAGAGTTTTAAGGGTGATTCAAGATCGAATCTTCGGGCCTTTCACACCAAATCCAAGGAGAAAGGTAGGGGTTTCTTCCATTCTTGTCCATTGAGGCTATGGCTTGTATATATGTATTTTTTGACTCTTAATCATATGTATATGCTATGAAATCATGATTTCTTGAGATTTTTGCAATCATTACCATGTTTTAAGCAAAGCTATGGTTATATAACCATGAAATTTCTTTTCTTGTCATAAAACCCTAGTTTTCAAAAAGAGATGGGTTTTCCCTCTTAATTCTTCCTTCATTCTTGTTTTTGAAACCCTAGTGCTTTGTGTTGAGTAATAAAATGATGTTGTGATGATCTCTTGCTTATTTTCTTAAATTGTTCTCTTGAATTACAAATTATGAAATTTGGAAATTTATGGTTTATTTATGATTTGAGAATTTGGTTGGAATTGCTTCTCTTGTATGGTTGTTGTGATGGACTTGAATTGCATTCGAGCACTGCCGTAGAGTGTTAGAGGTTAGTCTATCCCAGTGGGGGTGAGATGGTTTCCTAATACTTGTAGTGGTTTGTTGTTTGTGAGAGAAACCGCTATAGTTCACGTAGGGTCGAGGCTAAGGGTGGGTATACCTTTTCTGGGAAGGATTCGTCAATGCCGTGAGAGACAGTATACGCCCTTCCTAAAGTGGTTTATATGGTTATGATTAGGTGAACGAGGTAGAGTCGTTGTGTAGATTCATGAGAAGCAACCAACATACATGAGAATATGGTTATTTTCTGGAATTGGTTTCTGACAAGAGCTTGTGGAGGTATGGGAATCCACAAAAACTTGTGGAAAATGGTTTGTGGTTGGAAATGGTTTATTGTTGAGAAATTTATTTTACTGTTCATTTAAATTATTTCTATTGTGTAAACTTGAGATCTATTGAAATGTTCCTGTTTTCTTTCAAAAATTAATATATGATATTTGCAAAATGAGACCGACTTGTTTTACTTGTTTTCTAAACCTTGTTCGAGTTTGGGAGGAATGTTGCAACAGAGCTTAGTGCTCACCCACTACAAATGATATTTTTTAGATTGTGGTCTAGAGGAGGAGCTCGGAGTTGAGGAGCCGATACATCAGGAAGCTTTACTAGACGGGCTCATGGATCCCAAGGTGGATGTCTAGGATTATACTCTCCTAGGTGCTAGACTAGGAAATTTCTTTTGAGATTATGTAAGGACTAATCTTTTGTTATTCTACTACAAGTTTAAATGTGATTCTTTTTTGATGTAATTATCATAGTCAATCACATTCTTTTGGGATGTAATGACCATGGTTGGCCTATTCTTTTGGGATAATATTGAAAATGTATAGTTAATGAATGAAATTTCTTTAATGATGAATTTATTTAGTTGCTCTTATGATGTGAATGGTTTATAGATTGTAATGTCGTCCAATGTGTGTTTTGGGGCATTACATGCAAAGTCAAAAGAAGCCAGAATGTTCAAAAAAGAGCCTTTCTGACAGAGCATGCCAGTGTCTTGCTTCAACACAAAATCCCTCCAAAATACAAAGATCCAGGGTGTCCAATTGTGTCGTCTGTCATTCAAAACTTCAAAATTGAAAAAACACTGTTAGACCTAGGAGCTAGTGTCAACTTGCTCCCTTTTTTTGTTTACCAGTAGTTGGGTTTAGGAGAACTAAAACTCATAAGTGTCACACTTCAGTTGGCAGACAGATCTGTCAAAATTCCTAGGGTAATTGTGAAAGATGTACCTATCCAAGTGGAAAACTTTGTATTCCCTATTGACTTCATCGTCCTAGATACTCAACCAGCAAAGCATTCAGAGAACTCAATTCCTGTAATTCTTGGTCAACCCTTCCTAGCAACTTCAAACGCACTAATCAATTGTAGAAATGGGGTCATGAAATTAACCTTTGGGAATATGACTCTTGAGCTAAATATTTTCAATATTGCAAAACACCCAAGAGAAGAAAAAGAAGAGAGATAAATAAATACCATTTAGTCATTGGTTCAGGACCATCTAAATAACAAATTTTGTGAAATTCCATTGAATCCTCTCTATCAGAATCTATTACATCTAAGACAACAGATGATGATCCAAAGAATTGCTTGACTCATGTTGTTGATACATGGACCTCCAAATTCGAGGAACTTCCACTAAGTGGCACAAAGCCACTCTCATCAATTGTTAAGCCACCAAGGCCTGAATTGAAACTTCTCCCCTCTAACCTCAAATATGCATTCCTAGAAGAGAACGAGTCATACCTAGTGGTAATTTCATCTAAGCTCACAAACTTGCAAGAGTCTAAACTGATTGAAGTTCTTAAAAGCCACAAAAGCACCATTGGGTGGACCATCGCTGACTTGAAAGGTATAAACCCGTTGATCTGCAATCATGTCATATACCTAGATGAGGATTCAAAACCCTCTCATCAAATGCAGCAACGACTAAACCCTCACATGAAGAAAGTTGTGAAAATGGAAGTGCTTAAACTCTTAGATGCAAGGATAATCTTTCCCATCCCCGATAGCAAATGGGTTAGTCCAACCCAAGTTGTGCCCAAAAAGTATGCGGCCACAGTGGTCAAGAATGAAGCCAATGAACTAGTACCAATTAGAGTCGTCACAGGATGGCAGATGTGTATTGACTATCAAAAACTCAATTTGGTGACTAGGAAAGACCATTTCCCTCTTCCCTTTCTGGACCTGGTTCTAGAGAGAATTGCAGGCCATAAATTTTACTATTTGCTATTCCGAGTTCAATTAAATTGAGATAACACTCAATGATCAAGAGAAAATTGCATTCACATGCCCCTTTGGCACTTTTGCATTCAAAAAGATGTCATTCGGACTTTGTAACGCTCCTACAACATTCCAAAGATGCATGCTGAGTCTGTTCAGTGACATGGTCAAGAAATTTTTGGAAGTATTTATGGATGACTTCTCTATCTATGGTGACTCATTTGATTTGTGTCTGGCCAACCTAGAAAAAGTGTTGATAAGATGTCAAAAAGCCAATCTGGTGCTTAATTGGAAGAAATGTCATTTCATGGTAACACAAGGCATTGTCTTTGGTCACATTTTGTCGTCTGGGGGCATGAAAGTTGACAAGGCAAAAATAGATCTGATTGGGAATTTGCCTGCTCCCAAGATTGTAAAAGATGTCTGGTCATTCTTAGGACATGCAAGCTTTTACAGGAGATTCATAAAAGATTTCAGTACCATAGCAAAATTCATGTGTTATCTCCTGAATCAGGACATAATCTTTGATTGGAGTGAAATGTGCCAGCAAACTTTTGATAAGTTTAAAGGCATGTTAATTTCTGCCCCAATAATGCAACCCCCTGATTGGATTCTGCCCTTTGAACTAATGTGTGATGCAAGTGATTATGATGTAGGTGCTGTATTGGGACAAAGAAAAAATAAGAAACCACATGTCATTTACTATACAAGTAAAACTTTGAATGATCCTCAAATGAATTCTTCAGCAACTGAAAAAGAATTACTTGCGGTAGTTTTTGCTTTGAAAAAATTTTGTCCTTATCTTGTTGATTCTTCTGTTACTATGTTCACTAACCATGCAGCATTAAAATTTTTGCACACAAAGAAGGATGCCAAGCCTAGGCTCTTAAGATGGATACTCTTACTTCAAGAGTTTGATCTGGTCATTAAGGACAAAAAGGGTGTTGAGAATGTGGTGGCAGACCATCTATCCAGGTTAACTTCTGAATTTCACAAGGATGGACTGCCAATCAATGAAAAATTCCCAAATAAACAACTGTTCATAATTGATGAGACCCCATGGTATGCTAATATTGCTAATTTCCTTGCTATTGGAACACTCCCTCCATCCTTCTCCCCCATGGACAAAAAAAAAATTTTAGGAAGGTTTGTAACTTCTTTTGGGAAGATCCGTACGTATTTAAGTATTGTAAGGATCAAATCATAAGATGTTGCATCCTCGCTCAGGAAAGTTGACATGTAATAACCTTTTGTCATTCTAAAGCATGTGGTGGCCACTTCTCCTCAAGAAAAACCGCTGCAAAAATCTTGCAGTGTGAAATTTACTGGCCCACACTGTTCAAAGATGTCCATGCCTTTTGTTTAATTTTCGATAGATGCCAAAGGTTGGGAAGTATTTCAAAAATAAACATGATGCCCTTAAACCCAATCCTTGTGATTGAAATTTTTGACTGTTGGGACATCGATTTTATGGGACCATTTCCCCCTTCCTTTGGTTATATATACATCCTGGTGGTCGTAGACTATGTATCCAAATGGGTTAAGGCAATTCCATGCCAAAGTAATAATCACCAAATGATAATCAAATTTTTGAAAGAAAACATTTTGTCCCGGTTTGAAATTCTGAAATCAATCATAAGGGATGAGGGAGCTCATTTTTGCAATTGCCCTTTCTGGAATTTGATGAAAAAATATTTGATTTTTTATAAAATTGCAACCCCTTATCATCTACAGACTAGTGGATAGGTTGAACTAGCTAATCTGGAGATCAAATTAATTTTGGAAAAAATGGTAAATCTAGACCGCAAAGATTGGTCATCAAGGCTAACTGATGCACTCTGGGCATATCGTGATGCTTTTGAAACAATTTTGGGCATGTCTCCCTATCGATTAGTCTATGAAAAGTCTTGTCACCTACCTGTGAAATTGGAGCATAGAGCATGTTGGGTCATTAAAGCAATGAACTTTGACCTGGATAAGGTTGGACTTTCAAGAAAACTGCAAATAAACAAACTGGAGGAATTGAGAAATGAAGCATATGAGAATGCTAAGATTGAGAAATTCAGGATAAAAAATTTTCATGACAAGAACATAATGCGGAATTCTTTTGAACCTGCTCAAAAAGTCCTGTTGTTTAATTCAAAACTCCGTCTCTTCCCTGGTAAGTTGAAATCAAGATGGACAAGGCCTTACATTTTTAAAAAGGTGTTTGGACATGGAGCAGTAGAAGTGGAAAATCCCTCGAACGGAAATATCTTTACTGTTAATGGTCAACGGTTGGACCAAGAAAATCCCTCCCAAATTTGAGCCTGCCGACACAAAAAGGGATCGGGTCAGGGAAAACTCAGTCCAACCCGACCCACAGGACTGCCTTTGTAAGGCCCCCACCCCCTTTTCCTCTCTTTCCACGCCCTTCTGTCCCTTTCTTCTTCTTCTTCTTCTTCGTTGTTAGCGATCCTCTGTAAACACAACCCAACTCCCAACAGTTCCATGACCATATTACCCGAAGACCCAGTCCTTTGTCTCATGATCTGCATGTGTTTACTCTATTTGTACATGGCTCTTCTTCTTCTATCTGCTCTCAAAATCAAGGGCTTTCACCCTAGCAGAAACCCAGATCTGCGTAGAGATGATTGAATTAGGATATTTTGCTTGTAGGTTTCGACAAATGAATAGATCTCTACGTTTCAACCTCATCTCCAAGCTCAACATATCAGTAAATTTGAAACATTTGGGACAATGTTCAATTTAGGTTGGGGGAAGAGAACAATTCATATTTTGTGCCCATAAAATTTTTGTTTTTGGTTGTTGTTGCTGTTTCTCGTAAAATTTTTATTTTTGTTGATGTTGCTGTTTCTGATCATATTGTGCACCCTTGCCTTGTATTTTGTATAAATTAATGATTATGATGATGAGTCAGCTTTGATTGTGTTTGTGAGTGTCATACGTTAAAGAACCAGATAGTGAATCTTAAAATATAGAAAACATGGATGTTAAACTTTTTTGGTGTAGTCTGGGAGTTCTACGCACGTTTCCATCTGATGTGCATATTGTGATCATGAGAAAAGCAAGACTGGTAAGAAAGGATGAGATCCGAGAAGAGCAAAAGAAACTCCTCTATGGCAGAAGCACTTTTGCTAAACACCGTCATGCCAAAAGGCTTAGTGCCTGTAAACAGTGTGGCAGAGTCTTTCACGAGAAAAGGTATAATCAGTGTTCTGAACCAATTTTCGGTCGCGCACTTGATCGACTAGACTGGATAGTGGATGGGATGAGTAAGGATTACCTTGAGATGCCATGCTATTCTGATACTATGCTTAACCGATTTGTGAGAGAGAAAATTGGGAGTCATTGGTTGTTCTAACTACATGGATACGGAGGGAGACTTGGATTAGATTATTCTCTATGAAAAACTGTGTTTTGTTAGAATGAAAGCCAAGGGTCTGAATTTTTTGTATAAAATGTAAAAATCCTTATTTGTTTTGTACAAATTCTTTTGACTAAAATGAAAATATGGGCTGAGTAAAGAATGTCCCAAAATACCAACCTAAAGCGTGGGTAGGGACTCGTCCTGAGACGCCATGGAATTTTTGGTTCAAACTTGTGTGTTTAGCCCTCTCTTACTGTGTATATTGTTGTCCAAAAAAAATTTTGATTTTTGATTCCACGTTCGAACGCTAAGTGACGTTCGAATGTTAGTTGCTTGCAGTACCCAGCTTCTGATGGAAATGAGTAGTATTAGGAGCTCAGCCCGTTTGAACGCCAATAGACCGTTCGAACGCCAATAGAACGTTCAAATGAGAAGAGTTTACAATACTTTGCTCTCTCACAGAACTCAAAAGTACTGGGAGCTCACCACGTTCGAATGCCACTCACATTTGAACTATCTTTTTAAAATCCTTCAACACACGTTTGAACGTTACTAATGTTTGAACTTCTCAGGTTATAAAAGCCTGGATCATCTTCCCCACTTCAAAATCCCCAAAAACCTCCATATCCCCAAAAACCCTAGAACCCATTTGCGATACCCAACCCCTAAAACACCTCCCATTCTCCAATTTCACCTAAAATCGACCCTACCAAACTCATTCCCACATCAAAAACCTCAATCCCAGAAGAAAATCAAGACTTCTCAGAGATCCTTTTGAGATCAAAACCATGCCTAGAGTTAAACTACCTACCAGGCGAAACCAGATAAATCAGGAGCCTAATTTTGTAGAAGAAGTGATTAAGGAAAGGGAGGGGAGACCAGTGGTGAAAAGATAAGATCGAGCTCGATTTTTGAGTGCCCTCAAGGCAGAAAAGTATGAAAATTTCTTCCAAAATCATGCAATAGTTTGTGAGAGGGATGTTGTGATTATTGATTTTGCAGAGTTGGGAATATTGGCGGAGATGCAGAGGAGGAAATGGGTATGGTTTTTACGAAACGGCGGAGACGCCATTGTTAACTTGGTGCGGGAGTTTTACTCCAACACCGAGATCATCAACGACGCAATCCGAACATACGTGAGGGAGACCCACATTGACGTGGATGAAGCGTATGTTAAGGAAGTGAGGCAAGAAGTGCCTCGGGTGCAAAACCCGACATACCCGCCGAGAAAGAATGTAGCAATGAATGTGGTTGGGAGGGAGTTGACAGGAATGCCTAACTTTTCTTGGGAAGGGAAGAGATTTTTACAACAAGGGGAGCTCACAAATAAATACAATATGCTAAACTTGATTGCGGTGTCTAACCTCACCCCCATAGGATGAAAAAAAATGAGATTTTACCTTTCATGGCCAGTCTGCTCTATGCACTTGGAAGGGGGCATAGCTTCGACCTCCCCTCACTAATCTTGAGTGAAATGAAGAAGGGATGTTGTGACGCCCCTAAAATCGGGGGTCATTTATTAACCGTTGACCATCCATCAACCCGCGAAAATACCCATAATTGTCGCACAACTAGGCGATAGGTCAATAACATTCCCTTAACTGGGATTATATCCCACATGTTTAACTCGCGTGTGTTTTACCATTTGACCAAATCAAAGTCCAATATGCTACAATTTATGCCCATTTAATGTCCATTCATACCCTTGGAACAAAAGAACACATAGTCTAAAAGCATTGCAATGCATTCTTAAAATTTTAGATTTTTGTAAAAGCTACCAGTAGGTTTTTATGGACCTACCGATAGGTTTTGTTCACTGGAAAAGTTCTACCTAAAATCTACCGGTAGGTTTTACTTGCTGGACAAGTTCTACATGTAACCTACCTATAATCTACTGGTAGGTTTTTGTTGTTCTACTGGTAGGTTTTACCCAGAATTGTCTGTTTCACCTATTTTTCATTTCCAATTCATTCCAAACCTTCCCACAAACATCCCAAACATGTAAAATATAGTTTTTCACATAAGACTTGATACATACAAGTTTCATTACAAATGATTTCAAATATTTACATGCCAAAATATATGTTTTTCTCAAAAGTTTTACAAAATTCAAGGTTAAAAGCCACAAGTCAGCCTCTCTTCATCCTCGAGGCCCTGGATGTGAGCATTCCATCGGCATATCAGTTGTACCTGAAATGTTTTACCGTATAGGGTGAGCCACACCCAGTAGAGTATTTCCTACTGAGGTTATTCCCCAACCTAAATGCATATGAATGTTCATCCAACACTTTACCACCAACAACATCCCAACCAAGAATATATTATTCAAGGTTGAAATCTTAGCAAATCATGTCATGAAGTGAGATGAGACTCAATCTTTCAACCCAAATTGAGACTTCACTGGCTCCTTTTCCCCCATGAAATGCCATAGGTATAAATAAATCGGCTTTTCTAGCCCCGCCATTAGTACTATACACCCAATGACTATTTAAAAATTCTCTAGGTCTTTCTTGGGGTGGTATTTATAGACTTACACCAATGGCACCCAACCGACACTGAATTTATGGACTTTCACCAATGGTTCCGCGTACACCGACACACTTTATAGACTCTTATACCAACGTAGTGCGTCTCCCATCACCAGGTCTCTCACTCGAGGGAGAGTCTAGCCCTTCTTACTAACCCCAACCCAATTCTTTATCCATAATAACGGGTGACTCAGTCGGATTTTTGATCCAACTATCCCGAGCCCACTATCATCCACATATTTGGTGTTTGATATCAACTATGCACACACACCCACACTCATAGTTATGGATGTGTTTCCCCCGTGCAAATGCAATGTAATGCACCATTGTTATTTCAACGTCATGCCCACATGTAAAGGATGCCACATGAGCCAAATTAACCACATATAAACATATTCCATGGCAATTTACATCCAAGGCATATAATTACAAATCTCGTCACAATGTCGATGTATCTATAAGCATAAATCAACATTTTATATCCAACCATACATCACAAGCATGTTATTACATATCACATGCCAATAATACACTCTATTCACAAGGCAGAATAAAAGCACATAGCATGCCCACATAACACCAATTTCTATGAATCAAATTGCGTCGAATTCACTTAACCAATTCAAGGTAAAATTCATTCTACCCATTTCATTAAATCCACTATAATAGGCAAGTGACATACCACCCTATCAACATACACATTTCTATACCCATTTCCTCTTAAACATAATCATAGGAAAATCATGGCTCATTCAACCCTTTCCTAAGAACACTATAGGCTAAAATAAACCAAGGTATGAGGGAACCCTACCTCTTGAAGCGTAAACCCACTTGGTAGAAGCCTTCAAGAGTCCCAATTTCACCCAAAATCCTTGATTTCTCCAAGCTCGATTTTGGAACTTCGATGAAACCAGTCATTTTTGGTGTGGTCACGTAGCCCTCAGCGAGGAGAACAATTTTTGTTCTTGGCCCGAGCGGATTTGAGCACCCAATCTCTGTAGATCTTAGAGAGAAGGTGGAGTTGTCCCTCACTTTCCCTCTTTTTCTCTTAACGTTGAAGAACGGCTGAAGAACGGGACAAAAATCAGATTTTTCCCCTCTATTTATAGTCTTAGAATACTTGGCCCACAACGCGCCACACGACTCTCTTTTTTTCAAGTTCGTTTTCACCCCGAAACGATTAAATTTCTTCTTGGTTCAAGTTCAAAATAATGTTATTTTAATTTACCTTAAATTATTTTTCAAATTTTGAATTTTTATTAAAAATCCCATTTTTGGATCACCCGAGACTTAACCGCCTCGTAAAATACAAAAAATTCGACTATCTCGGGATTCAATTGAATTTGACAGAATAACTAGATTTCGCGAGACGAATCCAACGATGAGGTCCATTTCGTCATCCAAGTTCTAGAAAATTTCAGGTTTACAACCCGTACTGTAGTGACAAATTATCATTTTGCCCTTTTTCATAAAAAATTTAAATTTACTCAGATTTTTCAGATGTGATGTGAAGAGGAGTGCACTCCCTTTTGGCACTTTGGTGACTGAAATATGCACGGATAATGGGGTTAGAGTGAGGCCCGAGATGGAAATGCAAAAGTCAATGGGGCCACTGAACAAGGCCTTTTTTCGGAGAAGCCAAGATCACAGTGGCGCCCCAACTGCTAGACAAGAAGTCCCCCCTCCCAAAGGAGTCGATGAAGTGCAGGACGAGCTTGACTGGGAGGAGGAGAGAGAGATGGAGGCAAGGAGAAAGCAGCCCTAAGAGGCAGGGCCCAACATGAGCACCCGACGTTCTATATGGGACATCATGCTTAGCATTGAAGCTAAGCAGGATGAAATTCTTAGACTGTTGAGGGGTGGAGCTGGTGGACCTGTTGGAGCTGGTGAAGATAGTGGACTAGGAGGAGAATGAGGAGGAGCATTTCTATTCATGATGGGTTTGGTGTAGTTGTTTCTTCATTGACTGAGTTCTTCTTTGATGGTTTGTTGTGGATTTTTCAAGTCTTTTGTGTATGTTTCTTCTTTGATAGGTTATTGTGGAAGATTTTGTGTTTTGTCATTTTTGTGGTGGAATTGAATCTTCAATGTTGATGTGGATGTAAATGATCATAGTTTATGAAATGAATGATTCAGTTTATCCCTTTTATCTGCTTAAATGCAAGTATAGAATTAACATTATGCTATTATTTGTTAATAAATGATGGAACAAATGTGGATTTTGAGATTGTTTGTTAAAGTAACTAATCACATAATTGGTTCGACACACAACTTAGCAATCGAGACTTAATACCGCATTTCTTGGAAAACTAGTATTGTTTCTATGCTTAAATTGTCAAATTTACATCAGTATTTGTTGTTATTAAGGTACAACATGATCAGACTCGAAAATGGAATCAATATATAACCGACATTCCCTGAAAAACCCAATATAACCAATGGAATAACAAAAGATACAATGGTAAGTTTTGAGCCTTGCAATGATTTTTGAGAAGTGATCAACGTTTACTCTAGAAAGGTTTTTCACTTATCTATCTTTGAATAATCTCATTGCATTTGCTTTGATTGATGCAACTAAAGCAATCTATTGACATATATGTTTATACAACACAGACATATGCACATACTTGAGAAATGATCTTAGGTCATCTTTTGATTTAACTTTGAGTCTTAGCCATTTCTTTTAAAAGAATATCCCTAGTCAGCCATGCTTGAGCCATTCAATGAATAAATTCTTTTTTGAAAAAACCCATATGATAACCAAGCCACAAGAGAATACACTTAACATACCTTGCTATCTAATTTTCTTGCACCCTCTCATAAATCAATATGATACAAAATGGTAGAAAAGAATATGGTGGCTACTATTCCATGAAAGAAATATCGGTGGAAACAACCAAAAAAAGGAAAAGAGACAGATAAAAAGGGAATTGCCAAGAAAGTGAAAAATGAGAAAAATGAAAGAAAGAACTATAATTTTTTGGCAAAAGATTGAAATGCAAGAAAGAGATGTGTTACAATACATAAGAAAAAGATAGCTTTTTGAATACCATTGACATCATTTCGTTAGCCACTGCCCTCTGGCCATGTTACAACCTATATAAAGCCCTAATTTATCTCAAGTCTGATGCATGTGTGTGTTGTCAATCAAAAGTTTGGGAATGTCAAATAGTATTTCCTTATTTGCATCAATATTCCTCCATGAGATTATGCCAAAACATGATTAGTTTGTCTCCTTAAACTTCACTCCTTTTCTAACTATGCATGTGATTTTTTGACTGGCCATCTGCTGATCACATACCCTTTGAGAGATAAGTCACTACAACCAGAGCGAATTTTTGCTGAGAGCACTTCTAAGAGAGATTTGTGAAATCAAAGCTAACAATGGAAGGTGGTAAAGTGGGATGTTTGTTATATAACAATTCTTGTTGCTAGAATGATCATTCCTACTACACAGGGAATTCCAAATGCCAATGTAACTAAGGTCAATTTTTGCATAGAATAAATACCTATGAAAGAAGAGCATGCGAGATGTAAGTCGAAATTAAGGGTTAGGTGTCTCAACGACCATGATGCTAACTTACTTCAATCATCAATCTTACATACACACTTGTTTGACTGAAGTTTGTGGGTGACTTCACTGAAAACCCTCACGAGACAACACTTGTCCACTAGGGTAAACATTGTGGTTCAACGACTTGTTGCATTAGCTAAATGAAACAGGATGACCTCCAAAAAAGGCATTAGAAATAGATTTACATTCAATTGTTGTTGCATTACTAGTGACTAGCAATATTTAGGTTGGGGGTGTGATTAGTAGTTAAAATTAGCATATTACTATGCTCTTTTAAGACAAATTATACTTTGATGGAGTTTAAATGATGGAATTTCAGGCCATAAATTGTACAAGGGACCAAAGGCAATGAATATCAAACTTTCATGCAACACCAGCATATTCTGGAGCAAAATTGGAAAAGCTTGGACCATGCCAACCACGTTTGAACACCAACTAACGTTCGAACGTCCACTTGAAGCCCAGACTACTAAGAGATGGCGTGTTGCAGCCAAGAAAGAAGACTCTGAGTTACTTGAGTACCACGTTCGAATGCCAACTTACGTTCGAACGTCCACTTGATTTGATTGAAGACCAGAGTGATGAGTGTAAAACACCAAGTTTTGCATGAAGTATGGAAATGGGTTTCCACAGAAGACCACAGACCACTTGAGTGATATGGTCAAACCCCATCTGGCATTCGAACGCCCCTAAAGTAAAGACAGAAGACAAGTTTGAACGTCAGACAACGTTCGAACGTCCATAAAGCCAAAATAAAAACAACGTTCGAACGTCAACTCACGTTCGAATGTCCTCCACAGACTGCCTGCACATTAGTTGATTTTCACTTAGACTTGGGCGGCATACACTATTTATTCATCCTCTCTTATCTTCCCCCCTCCCCTTCCTTGCCTATAAATACTCCCATTAGGGGAGCTTCAAGGGGTGCAATTTTTCTCTTGTAAAGTAGGGAGCTAGAGCTTGATTAGTAGGCTTAGACTACACCAAGAACTAGTAAGCAGTTTGTATGGAGGCTTAGACTCCCACTCATTTTGGTTAATCTTAGATGTATGTTATATTTACTTGTGTCAAAAGAGTCAGTTCATATCTTAGTTGAGGAATCAACCCTCCATCTCTTGGTTAAGGAAGCAACCTTCCACTTGTTAGTTGAGGAAGCAACCCTCCATTTGTTGGTTGAGGAAGCTACCCTCCAAAAGTGACTAGTTTTCTTCTACTTTCATTTTTATGTCTTTCACTTCCATTGCTTGAGCTTCCTTCTTCCTTAAAGGAGTGAAACTCTTCCACTTTTCTAGAGTTTTACCAAAGCCGTGAAGGGTGAGACATGATTCACTTATTCTTTGGTGAATATTGGTTCTTCGCTTATTGTACTTTACGATTCTCTACTTGAAGGGATGAGTATCACTCACTTTTCTAGCTTTACCCAAGCCATGAAGAGTGAGTAGTTCCTTATTCACTCTTTAGTAAGAGGAGATGAACATGTATTGATTACTCAGAAGTTATATTTGTGTATTTCCTTTATATTTTAATGCTTTATATTTCACTTATTGAATTATTGAATGCATCTAGCAAAGCTAAGGTACTTTGTATAACTATGGGTTCTTTCTATGTCACGGATGACTCTTGAATGGAAAGACCCGTTGGTTCAAGGCAAGTACCCTGGCTAGATCTTCATGACAACATTTTAATCTTCATCATTATTGTGCTTTATCTAAAGAATGAAACATTAATGTCATGGTTGGATGCCTTGTAGAAACACTTGCTTATTTGTAGATGGGTTAAATCTCAGCACAGGCAATTCTTGTCAACTTCTAGAAAGGCATCGGAATCATGTGCTTAATTCTCATAATCCATCTTTACCTTCCAATTTACTTGCTATTGACATGGGAGTTAATTGAGTTACAAAACACAAGTATAATAAACTGGATGATTAACTACATGTTCTGATCCTCAAGCTAAAGGGTGACTATTTTACATTTGAATTTATATTATATTTTGTCTAGAAAACTCTTGGAAAGAATCTTATATTCTATTTAGGAAATCTCATAACTTCAAACTCTTAAAGTTTCTAATTACTTGGTCTCTATTACTACTCACTTCAAAACACCAATCATAGTTCCCTGTGGATTCGACTTCGAACTTAACCGGATTATTACTACAATTTGACCACCTGCACTTGGGTGTACACATTTTGGATCAAGTCAATGGTGACACCACCCCAACTTTAGTTGGAGATCTAACAACACTACCCAACCTTAACAATATTGCCTGCCACGCATTAGTCATCCCCAAATTATGTCGGTCCCTATAATATTCAACAAGTCTCTCGAAAAGGACCCCCACAGCATGGTATTGTTCAGAACCAAACACCACCACCATAGCCACAGGCTTAAGGGTTTGGCCATCAAGGTCCACCCACGGTACCTCTTTACCGACCTGCCCCACAAAAGGAGCACAAAAGACTCATTATAGCAACACATTTAGGCCAAAAATAACATCAACAATCAAATTGATCAGGCTCTGAATGAGATTAGATCACAAATCACAAAGATTACAACCCTAGGGGCAATGCAACAAGAGAAAGTCAAATTCTTTGCTCAACCTCAAGAGAATCCCAAGGGTCAACATATGATTGAGACCACTAAGAATATTGAACAATTGAAGTTTGTTACTATTCTTAGGAGTGGTAAAGAAGTAGCTAACACTATCTTACCAAAGGTTTCTAAGTCTACAAAAAAAGAGACCTCAGGTGATGTAGAAGGAACTAAGCTACCTGATGTTACTAAAAATAGTTATCATATTCCTGCTCCTTACCCTCATAGATTGTGTATGCTTATTAAGTTATTTGATACATTTGAAATTCTTGAGATTTTTAAATAGGTGAAAATTAGCATTCCTCTTTTGGATGCAATTAAGCAGGTGCCATCTTGTGCCAATTTTCTGAAAGAATAATGTATAATGAAGAGGAAGATAAATGTGCAAAAGAGAGTTTTCCTCACAGAGCAGGGAAGCTCCATCTTAAGGACGAACACTCCACTCAAATACAAAGACCTCGATTTTCTCACCATCTCAATCATCATTGGGAATTACCGAGTGAAGGAAGTACTGCTAGATTTGGGTGCAAGTGTGAACCTCCTTCCCTATTTCGCATACGTGCAACTTGGATTAGGAGAATTGAATCCGACACGCATCACACTTCAGCTTGCCAATAGAAGTGTAAAGATGCCACGAGGAATAGTAGAGAAATTTTACTTTCCTGTTGATTTTATTGTTTTTGATACTTGTCCTGTTATTAACCTGCATGCTCAGATCCCTATAATATTGCGATGACCATTACTTGCAACCTCTAATGCCTTAATTAATTGCAGGAATAGATTTATATTGAGAATATGACTATAGATTTGAATGTGTTCCATATTGGAAGGCCGCTTGGGGATGATGGAGAGTTGCATCAAGTAAATTTCATTGACACCATCATGGAGCAACAACTAGTAAAGTTAGTTAGGGAATACTTAGAGAATCTGTCTGAGGAAGAGAAAATAGTTGTTCAAGAAGAAAAAGCGTTTGCCCTAGGTTCATTGAAGCCTAAGTTTGAAGAATTACCATCTACATTGAAGCATGCTCTACCATCGACTGTTCAACCACCTAAGCATGACTTGAAGCCACTTTCCATCCACCTTGAAGTATGCTTACTTGAGGAGTGATAGTATTTTTCCAATGGTGATCAGCTCATCTTTACTACCTGAATAAGAATCAAGGCTACTACAATTATTGAAGGACAATCGGGGAGCTATTGGGCGGACTATAGTAGATTTAAAGGGGATTAGTCCTTTTATATGCACTCATGGGATCTACTTAGAAAATGATGCATAGCCTTTCCGCCATCCACAATGGCAATTGAATCCCATAATGAAAGGATGTGGTTCGAGCTAAAGTTTTGAAGCTACTTGATTTAGGAATTATCTTCCTTATTGCTGACAGCAGGTGGGTGAGTCCTAAACAAGTAGTCCCTAAGAAGTCGAGAATCACCATGGTTGCTAATGAGAAGAATGAGTTGATTCTTACAAGAACAGTGACCAGGTGGAGGGTTTGAATTGACTATAGAAACATGAATTCATGTACCCAAAAGGACCATTTCCTATTACCATTCCTTAAACAAGTCTTTGAACAAGTTGTAGGGTACGCATTCTATTGCTTTTTGGAAGGGTATTCAGGTTACAACTAGATTGAGATAGCCCCTGAAGATCAAAAAAAGGCAACATTCACATGTCTCTTTGGAACATTTACTTATAGAAAGATGTCATTCGGCCTTTGCAATACACCAGACACGTTTCAGAGGTGTTTGACGGGAATTTTTAGTGATATGGTGGGGAATATTTTCAAAGTTTTTATGGATGATCTTTCTATGTTTGGTGATTCATTTGAGGGTTTCTTAGAAAATTTGGAGTCGGTACTACAACAATGTGAAGAAAAATGATTGGTGCTTAGCTTGGAAAAGTGTTGGGGTAAAATTCTATAATTTAAAAATATTAATTAACAACATAATTATAAAAACACAATATAACAAGAATTCAATCAAATATATGATACAATAACATGCGATTAGGATAGTATAAAATAGAAAATAATAAATTAGAAAGAGCTGCCCTGTGATATCTTGGAGGCGTGTAATCACTGTTTTAAAGCAGCTATACCTCCTCACGTAAAGGTATTAACTGACATATACAGCTCCAAGATCTAACCCAAATATGCTCACAGCAGCACTTTCTCAGGGGTTACGTCCACTAGAAAGGTTGGGGTGAACCTAACTCGAATCGTAGTTGCCCAGAAAATAAACTAATACCAAATATTTGTAGGTATACAAATGTCATAATAGGCAAAAGGAATGTGTGGGCCGAATAGAAAAACTTGGTAGAAGAGGAGCATTTGAAAAAATGGTGAACTACTTGTGTCTCCTATCCAAATCAGCCACCTCCTCGTTTTATAGGTAATGTCTTTATTATTCTTGAATGCAAAGCTTTAAAATATATAAGTGTGTAACTGCTAGGATATTAAGCCTATATTAATTTTGTTATAAAATGGCATGAACATATATAACCAATATGTCCCATGAATGGAAAATAGAGATTACAATTAACTGATAATTGAAAGAATTAAATTTCAATAGTAAAGTTTTAAACTGAAAAATTAATATAAAATAATTAGTTAAGTAGTTTTTAAAACTTATATTTTAATTTATTCTAACAATCCCCCACAAGTTTTGAAAACAATGAAATGGCCCAAATATATTTATATAAAAGTATAGATAGAAAAGATGGGCATCTATTATACTATGCATTGGTCGTAGGTGTCTTTCAGACTTGAACCTCACTTAGTGTTAACAGTCTCTCTCTGAAGGATCATAGTGACCAAAGGCATGAACTAAACCCTTTGAGTCAGAGTTCAACATGTCTCACACGCAATACCGAGGTTGGTCAAAATTCGCGAGTCAGTACTATTAATGGCAATGCACTTAATCTTGATTCTCATGAGAGTTTCTAAAGAATAGCCCAATTTTCATAGTCGTGGCCTCACGACTGCTCTCACTTAGGTGAGCCCTCCAAGGATGCATGTGCCCAATGCCCTGCAGGAGTGTTCCCGCCACGGTCTCATTTAGGATAAAATCCTTCCTTACCATCACACTACATATGCAACTCTGCCATAGGGATGAGCATATAAATATCTCCTCTTAGGATATTTCTTTAATAACGATGCTAATGAGTCACAGAGTATGGATTGTTTCTATACATTGAACTTCCTTCGCGAGGCCCCCAATCATAAAAGTTGGGTTACCTCCCTAGGTGACTCCCTTGCAGGCTTAGGCCCATCCCCCTCGACAGTTCTTGAGACAACTTTTCTCAAAAGCTTGGCTTTCCTTGAAAGCTCACTAATAAAATTAATCATCTTTTATATATTCATATCTCATGGCTTTCCTCGAAGCTCTTTAATTCATTTGTCAACTCTGCTTGGTTGAGGTTTCGTAAATATTAGAATGATTACTCTTCACATGTTCGTGTCTCAATGGATGTGCACACCTTCATATCTTCTCATTGATATTGATTTGACCTGTCTTTCAAATAATACTGACAAACGACACATTAAAATGCATTTGTTCGAAAACCATTAGGTATGAAACTATTTATATAAACATCCCTCCAAATGAAATATTATAAAAACATTAAGCAAATTCAGTAGATCCTTCATATATATTTTATTACCTTAAAATTTCCCCCACATTTCCAAGAATTCTCATGCTAAAGTGACCCATACTTCATAAAAGTAGCATTTGCATCAACCCCCATATTGCAAGAATATCTAGCCCAACGGTCGGCTCATATCACATATCAAACAAATTGAATTAAAGGAGTGCTTCTAAAAAAATTGAACTTAGTCTTATAATAATTCTTGTGCACAGTCTTTCTCATAAATATTTACACATAAATCCAGACTGTCTCCAAAGGTTACCTAAAATGTTAAGGTATCAATAAGAAATAAACATTTGACACCGAAGCTAATTGTGTAAAGACATCACATTTGTAACAGAACCATATGTCTCATGTCTTTTGGGCTAGAAAGAAATCATAGTGCACTTCCTGAAGTTTATAATACATTCTAACATTCTTTGATTAATCCATATGACATCTTAAGTGTTATAATGCTATAAACTTTCCACATTGGCTTGCCCCCACTATTTTCAAACACATTGAAAATATCTTGACATAATTTTAATAGAGATAAAAAAAATTTTGTTATAGTAGACATTCTTAAAAATAATGGATTTACACTAATTGATCTAAGATATAATAATAATTTTGTTAAAGGTTACCTCTTGTTCATTTATCGGACCATTGGTTTACTCAATGTTACCTTGACCATACTGAAATCAACATACCCATTCCATCCCAACATTTCAAAGGATAATTATAATGCACTTCAACTTACCTCATATGATTGGTAATATCTAACACATGGACAATGCATTACCAACTTCTGTAATACTCTCTCCTTCTAATTTTCCCTTGCCCTTCTTTAAAATAATCCAACAAAACATAGTATATTAAATTGACATAAAACGCACAAGGACAAAATATTATATCATATTAAAAAGTTGTCAACATTGGTCATCCATGACCTCCTATTTTTTAGGGATATTTTGGCAACAGTGTGGAATATACTGGATTGCTAAATATGAAAACTCAAGCAAGAGGGTGAATGTCTTGCAGATTCTAGTATCTAACTTCCTCCCCCCTAAGAGAGTTCATAAAATTGCTTAGGATCATCACTAGGAGTTTCAAATATGACATGTACTTCTTCATCACCTTTTACCAAAATTGTGTATAATTCTTCCCATTATCCAACAACTACGTAGTCCAACTTATTACTCACAAAATAACAGCCAAGAATATCCTATCTTAAAGTTTGTAATTAATATTTTAAAGCATGTTGACTATAAACTCTAAACAAATATTTTCCTTTCATATATCTATATAAGACAATATTAATATCTAGAGCCTATGAGCACAAAAATAACATAATAAGCATACACACCAAAGCATGACTCAAGTTCAGATTATTTTAGCCACATAGAAATTAAAATGTATTTTTTTTTTTTTAAAAAAAAAAAACTTATTAGGACATCTGTTAAAGAACGCACAGTCTACCTTTTATTTTGGAATGTACCTCACTAATTGTCAAGCAAAACAAAATGTGAGGTAGATTATAAATTGATGATGCCATAATCTTACAATATATTTGTACCTAATAGCGTTAACACAAATAATAGATCAATGTGTCATTCCATCAATTTGAAGAAAATAATTTTATCCTAACTGCTCAAAATATTTAGATCAATACAAATGTAAATAATGATCATTATGGTACACAAGTGTATCACCTATATATAGATATATATATATATATATGCAATTCTCTTAGGGTGCAACCGGATGTTAAGACAAGAAATTTAAGACTGACAGCAAATGGTCCTCAAATCCACCACTTCCATTGTTTTAGGATATTCACCCGATTATTTAGCATAACTAATGATTGCAGTCATGAACACATGATTTCAAAGACTTAAGAGCAATTAGAGCAAATAACGGATAAAAGTGTACCCCCACATTAACAACCATTCCCAAAACTTTGAGCAAACAGACTGACAATCACACATCCAAATATAAGTCATTAAACATACTTTATATGCCCCCACTTTTCCAAAGATTTAATAGTTAGTCAAAGTAGGCCAAATAGTCGTCATTTGGGTTTAAATTAGAACTAAAACTATAGAACTTATATAAAATTTGTAACTAAAAAGATTTAAATTGAAACTGAGACAAAAGGAAAAACGTCTAAAAAATTGTATTAGAATGTTAGTAATACTATGTATGAGGGCTAATGATTTCCATCCATATTCCTTGCTAGTCTGTTTTCATAATTTTTTAATATGAGGTGTGTTAGTACTTGGTAGAACAAGGGTCACTAAGAACAGTGTTAGTACTTGGTAGGAGATGAGTCACTAAGTTACATATCATTTAGGCTTAAAAGCAACCATGTGTGATTGGAATTGAATTCCATTAGCATATTGCGGTTCTTGTTGAATTTGATGAAAGCATTGTAATTGTAATAGCTAAAATGGAGAAGCTTGTAGGTATATTTGCTTAAAACCTTCACGAGACAAAACTCATCCACTAGGGATCACCTAGGGGTTTAAAGGCTTATTGCAAGGCTAAATGCAATCAAAGACGCCTACAAAAGTGGTTTTGTATTTACTTATTTATATCTCTTTAGTGTTTTGTATTTTTGTGATGATTGTGAACTCCATAGCATCATAATTCTAGCTTTTACTTGTTGAACTACATTGCGTAGCTTTTACAAATTGGCATGAATTTTGGATCATCGTCTTTCAAGTACCTAGGATTGAGTATTGGTTGAGTTTAGGGTTAGATTTACTTTTATTTGTTGGAAGAAAAAGAAAAACAAATCAAAAAGATGTAGAAAATAAGGGATTTTCAGGTATTCTAGACTCCTACTGTAGGAGTTAGGTTTGAGGCTTAAAAACGAGGGTTTTTTTCAGAAATTCCAAAGGTTTCCTAACTCTAACCCATCCTTTTCACTATAAAAGTCCCTCTTTCTCACAGGGAACCAGTAGAAACCTCTTCTCTAAGCCTTGTGCTCCAAAAAATCTTTGATTTTTCCTCGATCGTTGCAAACAATGATTCAGGTTTCCCTTCTTCGGTGGGTCCCCTTTGTGGCTTTAGCCTATTTGATTTTGGCCAATATTGCCAAGACTAGGTCAAGGAGTGACACCAAAGCCACTACTCTGAGTGCCTTATCCTCTTAGGAAAAAGAAGGAGAAGAGAAAAGGGAAAAAAAGGAAGACAGAGTTAAAATCTGAAAAGGAAGAAGAGTTTATTCACCCTCTACTCAAGAAAGAGTGGCCCACAGACCTTGATGAGAGGGATAGGCACTCTTTGAAGGTTCCCACTTTTCTTATAGTCTCTAAAGCGTTGATGTTGGACAATAGGGAGTCTGATTCTATTTCGGAGGAATCTTGGACTTGTACCAAGAAGCCTGAGTATGTAGGCTCTAGTATCTACCATTCAATTACTTTCACTAATTCGGATGATGGATATACTAGTTGATCACAATGAACTACTATGGGCTTTAGGGTCGAGTCTTAGTACTCTAGCTTTTGTCTAAGCTTGGTAGAAGAACCTCTAGGATGTAGGCTTAATTTTGAGTCCTTTAAGTGCCTATTGTACTTGAAAGACTATGATTGATTTTAATGAATATAACTTTTGAACTTAATGCCTTGTGTTCTTATAGATTTATGCTTTATAGTTCTATTGCTTTCATGTTTGCTATGGTTGTTTTGAGAATGGTTGTGATCCATCTTAGTTCTGTTGTTGACATTTGCTAGGGACTAGCAATGCTTAAGTTGGGATGAGGGGGTGAGATAACCTTTCACATCCAATTTAGGCTTGCTAACTAACTAACTAACTTGTTTCACTTAGTGCATTGTGTAGCTTAAGCCTTGATTTTGGTGTTGCGGGTATTTTAGGTATAAACATGGAGTCTTAGCAAGGATATAAGGGCAAGGAAGAAGGTGGCAGTGGGTTTGCTCGGGATTAGATGAAGTAGGGGGCCTTGCAAAGTCAATTGCAGGAAAGAGAAGAACTACTGGTAGGAAGACTGAAAGACAAGGTTCTACCAGAAGTAAGTCAGTTATGTCGATAGCAGAGCTCATAGAATTTTACAAGTTTTCATCAGAAAAGTTCTACCGGTAATTGCATCACGTTCTATTGGTAGCTGAAGCCCCAGTACTTTTATCAGAAGAGTCCTACCGGATTACTATCGGTAGGAGAAGCTACAAAAGCTTCAAAAGTTCCCGACAGGCAGAGACCTACTAGTAAGTCTACCTTGCTACCAATAGGTCGAGGAAGAAATTCCTGGAAAGCTTAATTAAAGACCAGATTTTGCCAGATTTTTTGCGGATTCTCAACCAATAGAAGAGGGAGATAATTTTGGGATTGATATCTTTCAAAGAGCTAAACATTTTCCTTCCTATCATTATAAATAGAGATCCTTTAGGGAATAGAAGGGAGACGTCTTTAGGAGTTTTTCAATTATTTTTTCATCAAAGAGTTTTAGGGTTACATTATAGAATTTATTTAAATTTCAGTTCATAGGTTTTCATTTATTTGTTAAAGCAACATACAATTTCAATTGTCTTTACTTTCAAAACTTTGTTATTTACATTCAGCTTTTCAATACAAGCAATCGATTTCAATTTTGTCTTAATTTCCTGCATTTAATTATGCCTTTTTTAAAGCTTTATGTTATTTTCATTATCATGAGTGACTAGTCTTCTTCTGGATGATCTGAGGAAGGAGTCCCAAACCTATGAAGTAGGACGTATGCTTTAAACTTGGGTTT
The DNA here is from genome assembly GCA_963454935.2 of Ilex paraguariensis. NCBI lineage: Eukaryota > Viridiplantae > Streptophyta > Magnoliopsida > Aquifoliales > Aquifoliaceae > Ilex > Ilex paraguariensis. Next base: position 3,221,628 of record CAUOFW020005057.1, read on the forward strand.
TAACAATTATGTGATTGATTACACAGGCAATGTTTTTGAAAACCTAATTAGTTTGCATACGTACCTGTTATTTGTATGCAATTAAGCTTGTTACAAATAATTGTAGTACTTCCTACAACATTTAGATTAATGATTATTCCATCATTAACCATCTTTCAATTGTAACGTTAGCTCTTTCAAAGTTTTTAGTTGAAAATCCTCCGTCTATAGTAGTTTGAATATGAAAGCAAATGAGTTATAAATTTAAGGTAGAAACTCTTATTCATAGGTGAGACGAATTCTGAAGATTATCCAATTTTTCCATTTATTGAATTTCAATTTCATTTATAGTTAACTCTCAAAATTCTTGAACTCAAAAATTTTTTTCTTTTTATTCTTCATCACTTTGGATTCCAATTCTTTCCATGAGGAGACAACCTTGGACTTTTGTTCATGTTACTAAACGATACCTTTTTTCTTACGCTTGGGAGCTTTCATGAAAATACAACCCATTGGAGGGTAAGCACTTTGATTAGTAGTTAAAATTAGGATATTACTATGCCTTTTTAAGACTAATTATACTTTGATAGAGTTTAAATGATGACATTTTCAGGTCCTAAAGTGAACAAGTGTTCAAAAAGCAACATATATCAAACTTGAATGTAGCATTAGCATATTGGGGGACAAAATTGGAAAAGCTTGGAACGAAGCAAGAATGTTCGAATGCCAAACAACGTTCGAACGTCTCCCTGAATTAATTGAAAATCAGGCTACTGAGACATGGCGTGTTGCAATTACCCTGAGGTACTTGAGTACCACATTCGAACGCTAATCAACGTTCGAACGTTACCATAAATCATGACAAGACCAGACTGCTGCATGGAGTGTGGAAATGAACTTCACAGAAGACTACAGGCCACTTTAGTGGGAAGGTCAGACTCCATCAGCACGTTCGAACACCCATCAAACAAAGACAGAGACAACGTTTGAACGCCCAACAACGTTCGAATGTTATCTCTAGACCGACTGCAGAGTAGTTGGATTTCACTTGGACTTGGACGACATACACTATTGCTTCACACTCTCTTGTCTCCCCTCCTCATTGCCTATAAATACTCCCCTTATGGGAGCTTTGAAGGGGAGGTTTTTAGGTAGGAAACTAGAACTTGGTTTGTAAGGCTTAGACTACACCAAGAACTAGTAGAGAGCTTGAAGGAGGCTTAGACTCCCACTTGTAGTTGTATAATGAGTCTTAGACTTAGTCTTATATTTACTTGTATCAAGGGAGATAGATCATCGTTTGGTTGAAATGGAAACCCTCTAAAAGTGACTAGTTTTCTTCTACTTTCATTTATTGTCTTTCACTTCTATTGCTTGAGCTTCCTTCTTCCATTAGAGGAGTGAAACTCTTCCATGTTTCTAGAGCTTTACCAAAGCCGTGAAGGGTGGAACACGATTCATTCATTCTTTATTGAAGATCGGCTCCTCGCTTATTGTACTTTACCTTGTAAGTCCTTTACTTGGAAGGATGAGCATCACTCACTTTTCTAGCTTTACCAAAGTCATGAAGAGTGAATAGTTTCTCATTCACTCTTTAGTAAGAGGTGATAGACATGTATAAATCATTTGAAAGTTATTTTTTGTGCATTTCATTTATGCTTTAATGCTTTATATTACACCTGCTTATTGAATGATTGAATGCATCTAGCAAAGCTAAGGTACTTTGTATAACCGTAGATTCTTTCTATAACATGGATGACTCTTGCATAGAAAGATCCCATGTGTTCAAGGCAATTACTCTGGCTAGATTTTCATGACTACCTTTCAATCTTCACCATTATTGGACTTCATTTAAAAGATGGAATATTAACACCACGGTTGGATGTTTTGTAGAAATACTTGCTGGTTTGTAAACGGGTTGAGTCTTCGCACAGACAATTCTTGTAAACTTCTAGAAAGGCATCGGAACCATTTGCTTAATATTACAATTCACCTTTACCTTCTGATTAACTTGTCGTTGACATGAGAGTTAATTGAGTTACCAAGCATAAGTAAAATAAACCAGATTATTAACTACATATTCAGATCCTCGAGCTAAAGGGTGACTGTTTACATTTGAATTTATCTTATATTTTGTCTAGAAAACTCTTAAAAAGGATTTTATATTCTGTTCAGGAAATCTCATAACTTTAAACTCTCAAGGTTTCCAGTTACTTGATTTCTATCACTGCTACTTTAAAACACTAACCATAGTTCCTTGTAGATTCGACTCAGAACTTAACCAGATTATTACTACATCTTGACACTTGTCACCATATTAGTTGATTACTCTTTTTTTGTTGGAAGGATATATATTTATTAAATACTACTTATGAATTGTTGGGTTGCCTATGAATGTGTTTTAGTTTCCAATTTTTTTATAATTGATCACCAAATTGTTTGTGTTGTTTGTTGGGCTGCCTAGGTGAAATTTGGATATGTATTGTTTTTTGTAATGGGGTGATGGGGCAAGACGATGGCTACCATAAGGTGTGCCTAGGTTAAAGAATGAGCATTGAGAGTTTCAGTCCCTACAATTTTGTTACTACCTGCAAGTGTACCGTATAATTGTAATTATATATCATTGTTTTTTTTTTTGGGGAAGATAATTATTTATCATTGTTAATGGTTAATATCACTATGATATTGTGGTAGTTTGTAGATAGTTGTGTTTAGGTAGGATTCTGGTATGATGGTGAGTTATGTAATTGGTTTAGGTATGATTATGAGGTATATAAATTTTGTGATAAATTGATATTTATATGGATTCCTATTTTTAGAGGAAATTCCGTCACAATTTTTTATAAAATTAGAGAAACTCATTGAATTCAATTTCTCTTACTTAAGCAATGAAAGGAGAAATACTCCAAATCAACGAATTTTTTTTTGTTATATGGTGTCTTTAGGCACGGGTTGTCTATAATTTGGATATTGTTAGTATCACCTTAAGTTTTGCGTCATTTATATTTTCGAAGCATAACTTGTCTATGATCTTGTCAATACTTGTCGGTATGAGTTATCGTTAGTTAATATATATCTATCATACTCGGCAAAATGGGTGTTGTGATGAGAATCCCAATATCTTCTTTTACGCCAGACATAAATGTTGATGATGAGATTTTGGATAATATATTTTTGGGCATTATTTTAAAATTTATTTTAATTTTTAAATTAATAGTTGATAGATGATAGAAATAATAGAGTCCTTAAAACTCTTATATGAATTATTTGGTTGTCATTATAAAAAAGACATTGAATAAGATAAAATTGTATTGCATAAATTATTATCCAAATCTTATAGTAATTTAAGTAATGTGTTAAAATTTCATTGAATATATTATAAAATTAATGGGCTCTACTAATCTAACAATTCGTATTAATTTAAGACACAAAATTTAAGCATTAATTTGTGCAGATAGCATTCCTCTATTGAATAAAGTTGCAATCTCTTTCCTCCCCAACGACCCATCTTCACTTCCTCTGCCAAAATCCAGTTCATTGTCTACTACCTAAACAGTCATTTGTGAACTACTACTAGAGATTATCGAAAACATCGGTTTTTTTAGAAAACAGCCATCGTCCATAATATTTTATTTCCCGCCACGATTGCCCTTTACCGTTTACAGATTGGGAATTTTTGAAGCTGTTTGTATTGCGACAAGATCGAAAGAAGGGTTTCTTATTTTCCCAGCAGTCTTGTGACTCTCGTTGCTATCATCATTCCTTGACACCAACCAGTCGCTGTGTTTGTCTGTATCGGCGCGGCTTTCGTTCCACCAGTAAACAATCTCAATCGCTGCCTGTCAACTTCGAAGTCTTCAATCGTCTCCGCTGTTCCAATTTTTTTCCTCCAGATTTGCTCAGGTTTCTCTTAGTTACCGTCGTCGTACGTCATCGACCTCACCGTTTCTTTCGTCGTTGACTGTCACTGCATACCCCACCTTCAAATTTGCTACCATAATTATCAGATCTGTCCCAGGTTCCCGCTGTTCCAGTTGGAGCACTGGTAAGTTGTTTTCTTGGAAACTAGGGTTTGAAGTCTTAGAATCAGGCAGCGCACGCCAGAAGAAAGTCGCTGAGTTCTTGAAATAAAACTCAGATTTGTTTTGATCTTAGTGTACTGGGTTAATTTTTGACCATGTATATTAGGATTAATTCTTTTACCCACTTTTCATATTTTTATCGGGTTGCACATTCACCAATTTTCCAAAGTTTATTGGGTTACTCAGTGACTCAATGTCCAGAATTTATTGGGTTGTTCGTTGACCCGCGAATTATCTGGTTATCCAATTGACCTAAGATTTATAGCCGAGGAGAAATGATGGGAATCCAATTATCTTCCGTAAACGTAGATTTTGATGAGATTTTGTATAATGTATTTTTTGGGCATTATCTTGAAATATATTATAATTTTTAAATTAGTAGTTGATAGATGATACCGATAATAGAGTCCTTAAAATTCCTAGAATAGTTATTTGGTTGTCATTATGAAAAGGGGATGGATGTACAAATTGTATCAGATTTGAAATATTGAATAAAATTGCAATCTATTCCCTTCCAATTTCTTTTTTCTCTTCTCATCCCTATTTCTAAAGTCTTGTCCCAATCTACATAATGTTGTCAGTTTGTTTATGAATTATCATCGAACTCCTCATCTTGAAGCTCCTTATTATATTTTAAGGTATCTCAAATCAGCTCCAACAAAAGGGATCATGGTCTACAATCATGGTCACTTGAAGCTATAAGCATATACTGATGCTGACTTGGCAGGTTCAGTGGATGATGGGTGATCTACTTTGGGCTATTGCATCTTTATAAGAGAAACCTTGTTACTTGGCAAAGCAAAAACCAAGCAGTGCTTATTAGGTTTAATGCAGAGGCTGAATACAAAGCAATTGTTCATGAATTTGTTAGCTTATGTCGCCTGAAATCCTATTGGAGACCCATGGAATGTTTCCTTGCATTGTTGCCTTGGGTAGAGGACCTTTGCTCCCTTTCTTCCCTCAACACGGAAAAATATTTTGTCTTCTCTTTCATTTTCACAATGCGTATAAGATATAATTTGCAGAGTTAAGATTGGGTGCCAAAATTAAATACAATTCCTACCTATATGTTGAATTTCTAGGTTCTACATTTTGTTTGACACCTGGTTCTTGCCTCTATTTCTTTTCTGATATGTACTGTGCCCTTTAGCTGACTCAAGTTTATATATTAAATTAGCATGTAAATATCTCACAGTTAGTAGCCTATTTGTACCACTTTTTCAGTATCTTGGTAGAGTGGGGGCGTTTTATGAATATACGTATCTTCTCCATGGGGAAGATTGATCTTAAACTGCCTTCAAGAGCAGACAAATTTGACATTGTGGTTGATACAAATACTATTGATGGTACAGATGGAATACATGCTGGGGTAAAGGATGTAAATTCTCCAAGATCCAAGCTAAGGAAAAGCCTGGAGCAAATGTGAATGAAAATATCAATATGAGTGGGGTGGAGGGGAAGTGAATACCGTTGGAGTGGACACCCTTAAAATGGTTCTCACAAATTCTGATCCCCAAAGAGGTATGGAATTTGATACAAAGGAGGCAGCATACTCTTTCTATAGGGAATATGCTAGGTCCGTGGGATTTGGCATTACTATTAAAGCTAGTCGGCGGTCAAAAAAATCCGGAAAATTCATTGATGTCAAAATTGCATGCTCTAGATTTGGATGCAAGCGCGAGTCCAGTACAACAACCAACTCGAGATCATGTCCAAAGACAGACTGCAAAGCTAGCATGCATATGAAGAAAAATCAGGATGGAAAATGGTTTATCCATAGTTTTATAAAGGAGCATAACCATGAAATTTGCCCTGATGACTTCGACTATGCTGTGAGAGGAAGGAACAAGCAGTCTGATAATGTTGCCTGTCAAAAGAAAGGAATACAGTTGGTATTAGAAGAGGAAGATGTGAAAGTGTTGCTTGGGCATTTTATGCTCATGCAAGCTGAGAATCCTAGTTTTTGGTATGCACTAAACTTTGATCAGGGAAAACGCTTGAGAAATGTCTTTTGGGTTGATGGGAAAGGTAAACATGATTACAATAATTTTTGTGACGTTATTTTCTTTGATATCAACTATATTAAAAACAAATACAGAATCCCCTTTGCTCCTATTATTGGAGTAAACCATCACTTTCAGTTTCTGTTGCTTGGGTGTGCGTTGGTTGCGGAGGAAACAACATCTGCTTTTGTTTGGTTGATGCGCACATGGCTTAGAGCGGTTGGTGGCCAAACTCCGAGAGTGATCATTACTGATGAAGACACTTTGCTCAAAGAAGCTATCACAGAGGTGTTTCCTGATGCACGTCATTGTTTCTGTTTGTGGCATATATTGAGAAAAATCGCAGAAAATCTATCTCATATAGTTGATCACTTTGAAAATTTTATGGTTAAGTTTAACAAATGCATATATCAGTCTTGGAAAGAAGATGATTTCGACAAGAGATGGTGGAAAATGGTTGATAAGTTTGGACTCAGGAAGGAGGAGTGGATTCAATCGTTGTATGAAGATCGTAAAAAGTGGGTCCCAACTTACATGGGGGATACCTTTTTGGCTGGAATCTGTACAACTGACCGTTCCGAAAGTATTTCGTCTTACTTTGACAAGTACATAAGTAGGGATACTACATTCAAGGAATTCATTGATCAGTATAAAGACTTTTTGCATGAAAGGTATGAACAGGAAGCTAAGGATGATTTTGAAACGCGGAACAACCAACCCACATTAAGATCTCTTTTACCTTTTGAGAAACAGATATCATCGGTTTATACACATGCAATCTTCAAGAAATTTCAAGTTGAGGTTTTGGGAACAATTGCGTGTAATCTGCAAAAAGTATGTGAAGATGAGACAACTATAACATTCCAGGTTGATGATTTTGAAGATCGACAGCATTTCTTTGTAACCTGGAATGAATCAGAATCCCTTGTACGTTGTTCGTGTCATTCATTTGAATATAGAGGTTTCCTTTGCAGACATGCAATGATGGTTCTTCATATGTCCGGTGTTTCCAGGATCCCATCTCACTATATACTGAAGCGATGGACAAAAGATGCAAATATCAGCCATAATGAAAGTGGAATATCAAATAGGCTTCATTATAGGGTCCAACGTTTTCATCACCTTTCTAAACTTGGCGTTAAATTGGTGGAAGAAGGATCTTTTTCTCAGGAAACCTATGAAATTGCCTTTTGTGCACTAGAAGCAGCCTTGGAACATTGTGTGGGTGTGAACAACTCTGTCAGGAGTATTTTAGAACCTAATATGATGGCTGTGCATGGTTTGTTGAATCTTGAGGAAGAGAATCAGTGCAGCAATATGGCCGAGGCATCTAAGAAAAAGAAAGCACAAAAGAAGCGAAAGGTATAGTTATGGTTTATTTTGCTGCAAGCTAATGCTCTGATGTTGTCTTGAAGTTATCTCAAGTAAATGAGATGCTTGAAATAGATCTATTACTGTTAAAAAAAAAAAATAGATCTATTAAGTAATGAAAGGCTTGAAGCGATATCATTTCACATATTTTAGGTACAAGCTGAGGCTGAGATAATATCTATTGGGATGCAAGACAGCTGCCAGAAAATGGTTTGTGGACTCCTAATTCTGGTTTATTTGAATTCATTGTCATGGATATTTTCAGTGAATTGTAATATAATCTTGATGATTATATGCTTTGTCATCTTGTGATCTGATGGATGTAGGAACATGTGAACCCCCGAGCATACAGCCTTGCTAATTCTTGTGTTCCTCGTCACCAGGACCTGCAAGGACTGGTACGACATATCATAAAAGTTTTCATACAATATCCAAAACAACTTTATTTTGTATATCAATGATCCTTTTCAAACATTATTGTAGGAATTAGGCTATAGAACAGTACCTTGAAGGCTATTATGGTGCCCAATGGGTGTTCTAGTAGTGGTACATCCTCTAGTCATGAATGCGATGTATTAATCCAGAAATTGCATCTCTTAAAGAATAAAAATATAATTTAATTCATGTTGATATCTATAGCAGGGACAATTGAACTCATTATCTTCAATGCGGGGTGGCTACCATAGGAATCAACAAGGCGCACAGGGGCTGGTATGACACAAGGCATTGTTCTATCTTTGAAGCTTCTGTGAAATGTTTTGACATTAATATGAACGGATATGGTACTGAGTATCTCATTGTCTCTTTTTGTTCAGGAACAATTGAATAGAGTCTCCACAAGTGTTACTCATTATGGTCCTCAGCATAACTTGCAAGGATTGGTACTGGATTCAGATGGCTTTCAATCTAGCAGTTTGATTTTATGTATAACTGCCATAGAAGCATTGTTCCTCAGATTGGGATTTTGCAGTTGCAGGGACAGCTTACTTTCAGCGCAGCAGCTATGCATGGTTGTTTTGACGTTCAGGATGAGGATGGCTTGCATGCTATGGTGGGTAATTGAGTAATTAATATAGAATAGGTTTTTTTTTTCTTCGTGGTAAGTTCCAGTATAACTTGCTTCCATATTTACTGCAGGGACCGTCTGTAAACATTACATCGAACCATTTGCAAGATAAACGTCTCTCTCGGTAAAATATGTTGTGAACTTGAGCCGCCATTCTGTTAGATTAGCACCTGCCACCCATTCTCAAGTTACTATAAAAGAGCCGACAGGGTCATCTACATCCCCTACCCTCCCAACAACCCCCCCCCCCCCCCCCCCCC
>CAUOFW020005057.1:3231891-3254859 GCA_963454935.2 Ilex paraguariensis
AAAAACCCCCCCCCCCCCCCCCCAAAAAAAAAAAATAAAAATAACTAAGTAGAAAACAGAAATATTATTGATTTCTTACCTGATAATCTAATGCTGATGTAAATGTTCCACCAAACCGGACCCTAAAATGATGCACTTTGAAATGATTTTTTTGTTGAAGGTGTATTTTGTAATGATCAGTCACTGTAGATACATGATTGGGTTCATGTATTCTGAATTATGAGAACTTGTCGTTAGGGAAAAATCATAAATTTCCCAAGTTGGCAAATTAAATTTTTAGTTCAAAAATACTTATGATATGTAAAGATCAGAGAATTAGTGGTAGAACATAGAATTAGGAGAATAACAGAGATAAAATATGATAAGAATAAAGATGACTGCTACGTCTCGATATGTTTGTCTTATCTGCTCTTCGAATGTAGGCGCCTGCGTTGAGCTCTATACTCCCACACCTTCATTTTCTAAAGTTTTGATACTTTGAATTTTTTAGAAGCTTATGTGGCTTTACTTGATTAGTATTTTCTAATTATTGAATATTATAAATTTCATCAAATGAAAATCAATTTCTAAATACTCATAATTATGAGTGAGGGGATAAATTCACGCACAGGGTCACCATCTTGTGTAGACGGAGAGGGTGGTGGAGAAGCTTTGGTGAACCTGGAAGACAAGGTACAACTTGATACAACTTAGATAAACTGATGGTCGGAAGTGGCCAAATGAACTCTGATGCTTAAGTCAGTGAACAAGTCGAAAAAAAATATAGAGTAAATAGGTTGGGATCTCTTTTTTTACTTGATACCCTTGGTCTTTATTTATAGTAGTAAGAAGGCGTGTCCCACTAGAACTCAAGCTCTTCGGTGATTGGCTCGACCGTGTCACCATGTCTTAGAAATTTGGGGTTGAATTAGACTAAGACTCTTGGTTCTCGGTCTTTATCGCTAGCCCCTTGTTACTCGGAGTAGCATTTCATTTAGACTCTAGTTCCTTGATTGATCTTTACTTGGTGGGATTCATCTTTAGTTGCCTTGGTTGCCAAGCATGGACAAGAATAGTCCTTATTAGTTGAGTGGCATGGGTAAACCTCCTTATGTTCACTTAGTGGAACCTCGACCGAGTGGTGTGAGGTAGGTCCTTAGTAGGAGAAGGCCATTTTGTTGAGTGGTGTGAAGGAGGCCACTTTGAATCCCCATTTTCCTGATCTTTCTAGGTGGAAATACAAGGGTAAGTCATTGCTTTATTTTTTTAGTTTAATGTCATTTGGTAGGAGGATAAAAAGTAGAAGAAAGAAAAGGAAAAGTGATGGTGGTGGTGGAGTTTTCTAAATTCTGGAAAGATTGTTTCCAAAAAACACACAAAATAACTATAATTTATTTTTTAAAATCTATCCCCAATTTTTGTTCTCAGTTTTCAGAAAACAAAACTAAAAAACAACTGACTAAACAACTTTTCTCCTAGAAATTATTTTTGAAAACAAAAAACAGTATCTGAGAAGTAAACCAAACATGATAATAATTTCTGTTCTCATAGGAAAGAAATCGTCCATCCTTCCATTGTGCATGGTAGGAGTATTTGGGGATAGACTTTTTGTTCCTTGGTATAAATTGAAAAGTGCTTAAAAGTGCACATGCATATTGTGCCATTATATGCTAATGTAAAACAAAGTTGCTCATCACATTTAAATTATGAGAACAATAAAAAATTTATCAAGGTGTCCAAAAATAAATAATATATATCTCAATGAAAATATTAATCTTCCCTTCCCTTTTAGGGGGGAGAGACCGATTTTATGGACGGGGAGAACACCAAACCTTCCGCTTTTCATTTCTTTCATTCTTTCCTTTTCTAACGAAACAAAACATTTTATATATATCTCTTAATTTTCATTCTTATATTTTTCTATCTTTTACTTTTACATTATGTTAATGGACCACTTGTGACCATTTCAATGTCCAGCCCCCACCTACAACCTCAACAACGTCGCTGAAAATGAATATGGACCAAGTGAATGTGAATCTTAAAATATTTTTCAAATTTACACTCAAATCAATGTAAATCAAACCAGAACCGTGGGCCCATTTACGGGTCCAATCACATTGCTTCAAGTTACAAAATAGAATAAATAATTCGGAAATTATGATGGTGTTTAATAAAATTAAAAGCTAAAGTTTAAAAATTGAAAGTTGAAGGCTGAAAACTAAATGTTGAATTTGTTGACTGTTTGATACCCACTAAAATTTAAGTACTAAATTAAATCAAGTTGTTTGATAACTCTATAGAGTTTACATCTGAAAATCAATTAATTTTTAATTTTATCCTTTCACTCTTTACTTTGAAAATATTTATAAAATATGATTTTATATAATAAAAAATTACGATATATCAAATCAATTTCATTTTTAACTTAAATCATAATCAATATTATCATATTGTAGTTTATATATTGAATAACACAATAAGTAACAATAACTAATAAATATTTGAAAAATATTAAAAAAAATAGAACAAATTAAACTTTAATGTGAACAAAAAAATAAAACAAATTAGATTTTAATGTGTGTGGGTGTGGGTGTGGGTGGGCAATGCGTGTGTCTAACTAAGTGTATATGTGTGTAGATTTTAATTTGAACAAATTTGAACAAATTAGATTTTAGTTTGAACAAAAAAATAGAACAAATTGGAACATTTAAATTTTAATGTGTGTGTTGTGTGTGCACAGAAAGTGTGTGTGTGTGTGTGTGTAACTGCATAATTATGTGTGTATGTGTATGCAGAGTGTGTGTGTAATTATATGTGTATGTGTGTGCAGCGTGTATGTGTTTGTGTTGTACAAGACAATGAAAGACAAGGGAAGAAGACTTACTACCAGCATAAAAAAAACAACAAAACAAAAAGGGAACCGATGGAAAGAAGATGACAAAGAGGATAGATAGATCGGTAATTTTGGAGAGAAGACTAATTAGAGTTTATATTATAAATATTGTTAAAGATGTTTTTGTTGAACATTTTTAATTTTCAGAATTAAGTAATAGATCTCCTACTTAATATTATAATTTATTCTTAATGAGTACTTAATATATTAAAATATTCAAATTTTAGTTATCAAAGGAGTTTAATTAATAAATATCGAATACATTCATTTTAATTGCTGAATTTGAATTAACAAACACACCCTATAGCAATGTTTTTAAGTGATAAGTTGTCTAGAAACAACATACACGTTGCATTGCCTTATTGGAACTTTAAAAAAAAGAAAAGAAACAAACAATTCTTTGGAGGATGTTGGAAAAATAGAACAATTCCTTGAGTCCTCAAATTAGGCTCAACTTGAGGGCTTTATTGATACCAATATACTAGAACTGCAACGTCTTCCTTCTTCTGAAGTCTTCCATTAATCTGCATCCCTGGAATGCAGATTGTAAACAAAACAATACACCACCTATCATTTTTCTGTTACAAAAGATGGAACCAGGTTGCTTCAAGAGGCACACTGGAAACCTGGTGGTGGAGTTTTACCACATTCAACGAGAACTTCCAGAGCGATGGGTATAAGAATGTTGATATTAAGAAGCTTGGCCTTAATGGTGGTGCACAGACATAGAGCGGCGTCTAAGTCCACTAGCCCTTGCAGCACCGGACAGCATGTGTCCTTGGCACTGCTCCCAATTCCAATGTGCACTAGGCCACCTAACAAGTCTACACATGCACCTAGTTTAAGAGTGTCGATGGGGCAAGTTTGTTGTGCTGGCGGAGGAGGGCATGGCACTACTTTTGGTGGGGGAGGTGGACATTGCTTTCCAATTGGTTGTGGGGGAGGCTTGGGAACTACAATAGGCGGCATCGGTGGCTTCACAACAGGGGGAGGCACTGGCGTCACAACAGGTGGTGATGGTGGTGGTACTGTCACTACTGGCGGAAGTGGTGGCTTGATTATGGGTGGCTTTGGCACGTACGGAGGCACTACAATGGGTGGTTTGGGCACATAGGGTGGTGGCGTAACGATTGGGGGTTTGGGTATGTAGGGAGGCTTAACAATGGGAGGTTTGGGCACATAGGGAGGCTTGGGTATATAGGGAGGCTTAACAATGGGAGGCTTGGGCACATAGGGAGGCTTGGGTATATAGGGAGGCTTAACAATGGGAGGTTTGGGCTTATAGGGAGGCTTAACGATGGGAGGTTTGGGAGCATAGGGCGGTTTCACAATTGGAGGTTTGGGTACATATGGTGGCTTGACTTTGGGTGGTGGTTTAGGCACAACACTGGGGGGTTGTTTTGGTGGGAATTTGGGAGGATGTTTTGGTGGCATAGGAGGAGTTGGGTATGAGCAGTAGGGACAAGCAAGAGAAGTGGGCAATACCTCCAAGTTCAGGAGGAGGATCAACAGGTAAGCTAAATAATACTTCCCCATTATTAAACTCTAGCAGGGCAGCATAGGAGAGAGAGTTTATGATCCTCGGTGCCCTGTCAATGCACATATATATAGGAGAGTCTGCGGTGAACGGAGAGAGCAGAACCATTCATCAGTAACCCCATCATCTTTACAATTAATTTATAATATTTGTCAGGGTTCATAGACTTGTAGGAATATCGGATATGGCTGTCACTTGTGTAGCTTCCAAAACAAGTGGGGTTGGGTATACCTTTTTAGGCCATAATTTTCAACATTTCAAGGACAAGGGAATCTTAAAAACGCGGTGGAGATCAAGGTGATTTTAACTTGTAGTGTATATTGAATCCGTGATTCAGCTCACGGTTACCAAAAACCACGTTCATAATTTCTATATAGAAGATATTTTCCACTCTGAAGGACAAACCCCACAGCTTTTTCCAGTAAAGAACGGAGCTTTCTCCGGTCATCATCCAGTATCAACTCAATTACCAAATGGTCCTACTTTTTATCCATTATCCTATGGTTATGGTTGTGTCGAAATTATTTTTTCTTTTGTTATTGTTTACATAAGAAGGTAATTTAAACACAAGCTTTAAAATGTAGAATTTAATGCAAGCACTATGCAAACACAAAAATTCGCCTACTAAATGGCAAATCAAATTCAAGCACAATGAATAGAATAAACAAAGTATTACACATAATTTTAGTACCTAGTGCATACAATGATTTTCCATTTAGTCATGAAGATTCTAATTTTGGCAATTTATTTTAGGGCAAAATCCAGTTTATCCCCTCGTAGTTTGTGCCTTGAGCAGATGACCCCCCTATCATTTGAAAATATGCACATCACCCCCCTGTGGTTATGAACTAAACTGTAGCTCTCACTCCGTTAAACGGTGATTGTAAAAATACTATAATACCCTTAAATATATATGTGGTCTACCGAAGAGCCTTGGCCCTAAATGTCGTCTACCTAGCAACAGAGGAAGTCTCTCTCTTCTCTCTCTCTACCAGCCCTTGAACCAGTTAGACTCTGGCACTATTGTGAGACAGTTAGGAAACATAACCCCAATAGCACACTTCTTTTGAAGACTGAACATGGAGCATTGCAACCACCCTTTCAGAGAATGTATTAGAGTTTGGGAGCCATGAAAGAAGGATTTGTTGCTGGTTGTAGACCTATTATAGGTCTTGATGGTTGCCATTTGAAAGGGATATATGGAGGCCAACTTCTTAGTGCAATAGGTAGAGATGGAAATTATAACATGTTCCCAATTGCTTTAGCAGTTGTTGAGATTGAGTGTAAAGATTGTTGGAGTTGGTTTCTAACTGAATTGACAAGAGACTTGGGAAGGCATGAGGATATCCGTTGGGAGTTTATTTATGATAGACAAAAAGGCCTTGTGGAAACATTTGAGCAACTGATGCCTACAACACCCCATAGATACTGTCTCAGACACATGTATAACAATTTCAAGTTTAAGTATAAGGGTGTAGAGTTGAATAAATTTTTCTGGAATGCTGCATCAACTGCCAGTGTGAATGACTTTAAATACTGGATGGCTAAGATAAAGCAGGTTGACAAGAATGCTGCTGAGTGGTTGAAGCGTGTCAACCTAGCTTTGTGGACTAGATCACACTTCTCTACGAGAAGTAAATGTGATATTTTGGTGAACAACTTATCTGAATCGTTTAATTCATATATTCTTGAAGCAAGAGATATGCCCAGAATTAGTATGTTTGAGTGGATTCGGAGGAAACTTGTGAGCAGAATACAAGTAAGGAGGAAGGGTATACAAAATTATACTGGGTTAATATGTCCTCGTATTCAGGAAAAACTGGAACAAAACAAGGTTGATTCGAGGAATTGTTTTCCTACTTGGTGTGGTGAGCTTGAGTTTGAGGTGGACCATTTTGATAGGGTGTTCATAGTGGATCTTAGAGCAAGAACATATACTTGCAAAATGTGGGAGTTGTCTGGGCTACCTTGTTGCCATGCGATAGGTGCCATACAATCAAATAATAAGCTACCAGAGATATATGTGCACGGATGTTACACCAAAACTGTATATATGGAAGCATATGCACACATGATACATTCAGTCTCTGGCATGCATGATTATGTTCATACTGGATTACACCCATTGAAACCCCAATTACTCCAAAAACTACCTAGAAGACCAAAAAAATTGAGGAGAAGGGAGGCAGATGAGCCTAGAAACCCCCATAAGGCTTCTAGGAAAAAACTTAATGTCACATGTGCAAAATGCTTGAAGACTGGTCACAACAGACGATCATGCAAGAACAAGATCCATCCTAAATCAAAGTTATTAAGGGTAAGAGTGATTTTTTAAATATCATTTGTGCATTATTTTTGTTTTTTGAAAAACAAACTAATTATAATTATTTTTTTTTGTAGAAATCCACTGATGATGCAACCTCCACTGATGGTCCAACCTCAACTACTCTTGCCTCCATTGCTCCTGCCTCCAATGCTGCTGCTGCCTCTAGTGCTGATGGTCAAGCCTCCACTGCTCCTGCTGCCAATGTTGCTACCTCCAATGCTATTGCTACCTCAATTGTTGCTGTCTCCAATGCTGCTGCCTCCAATTCTGCTGCTGCCTCTAGTGTTGATGGTCAAACCTCCACTGCTGCTGCCTTAACTGCTCCTGCCGCCAATGTTGTTGTCTCCAATGCTATTGCTGCCTCAACTGCTGCTGCCTCTAGTGCTGATGGTCAAACGTCCACTGCTGCTGTATCCACTGCTGCACCCTCCACTGATGGTCAAGTCTCAACTGCTGCTGCAGCATGCACTGTTGGTCGTAGGAGTGGTACAGTTGGGAGATGTTCTGGGAGTCATGTCGTTAACAAGTATATCCAACTTGTTCAACATGCTAGAAATGTGCAACAAACATGTATATCCAACTTATTGGATAGAATTAGGTCTAAGAAAAGGTCATAATTAAGTTTGAATATTTTTTTTGTCTATGTTATATCAAAAGAGCCTTTTGAAAATATGTGATGTACTCTTTTGATTGTGCACAATCTATGTGCTCTTTTGATTGTATTGAACATGTATGTCCTTTTGGTTATATGGGAAAAAATGGTTGAGTATTTTGCTCCTTTTGGTTATTTTGTGCTCATTTTGCTCCATAGAAGTCCGATATTGTGTCAAATAGACATTCCATTAGATTAAACACTTTTACATTACATTAAACACAAAGTAGTCCTTCAAAACATAAACAACATGTTTTTAGTTCTTGCTTAAGACTAAAACCAATACTGGCAAATAAATTGCCAATACAATAAACATTCTCCTTAGCATAGACTTCATGGCCACTTGATCAGACTTCATGGCCTCCTGATTAACTTCAAGTATCATCACCCTATTGCTTATTTTTGCAATTTCATCATCATTTGGAGTGGCAGACATACCAGTAACTGAAATGGGATAACATCATGCCCAAAATTCACAATTTTTAGTCTCACAAACATAATACAATCTTCCTTTCGACGGTTTCTCAGAATCAACCACTTTGATTATTGTTTTACGCCATAGCCACAAATTTGGGTACTGAACCTCAAATCCATAGGCTCCCCTCCCCTTGAGTTGCTCGAGTATGACATCTAATTATAACAAAACATATTATGAAGTTGTTACATATATTTTAAATAAAAATAATTATAATAAGAAAAGCATAATCTTTATCATAGTAATTTATTAGCCATTATATTACTCAAAAAACATCTATATATAAATTACCTTTTTATGGTAGCTTCCTTCCTCTAGCTCCAACAAAAAGGTAGTACTCCAGCTTTCCGAAGGAAATGAAAAGCTCTTGGGTTTTATCATAGCATTGGAGGGTCATTTTGGACATTTGACTATATTTATTTTGGAGGGAAGCTAATTTCTTCTTTCTTCAATCGCCAAATCAACGAGTCCACTGCAATACCATCTTTTTTGACGAAAAACGTGAGAGCTACAGTTTAGTCCATAACCACAAGGGGGTGATGTGCATATTTCCAAATGATAGGTGGGTCATCTGCTCAAGGCACAAACTACGAGGGAATAAACTGGATTTTGCCCTTTATTTTAATGTTGTGTTGAATTGATCCAATTTTTTTGCCTTGGTCCCCAGATGCCATGTTTGTGTGGGAGTAATCCTTGATTGTAGTAAAAACATCATTGATTTTTGCTTATATCATGGGTATGCAAGAGCTGTAACAAATAAGACGTTTCAAAATTATGTTACGAGCAAAATACTACATAGACTTAAAAAAATAAACTTTATAATTACAATAATTGATTTCACTGTAGATCAAAATATTTATTAAGATCCACTACATATTCAATAGTTGTGATAATCAAGTCTACTTTTTAAGTACATATAACATTACTCTTATGTTTCCCATTTACGTTTACCTTAAAAAATTGACTAATACATTCAAAGTTTATGAGCGCACAACCCACCAAATCCAGCCACAGCTAGTTGACAGATCTTTCCAAGGATGGACTACCATTTTTATGCTTCCTTAATCCATCGAACACAACAACCAAAGAATTCCTACAGTTTGCCCTTAAAAAAACTAGTGTGGAGTGCTTAAAATAGTGAATCTAGACCTTGCCGTCTTTTTCCCCTGGCAATGTAAACAATAGTTTAGACTGACCCCTCTAGACTGCCAAAGAAAATATTCGATATTCGAATTATTTCCTTTGGATTAGTTAAGATTACGAAAATAATCCAATGTTGAGCCGAAACAGCCTCAACTAGTAGGCCATTATTACTCCAGTTTCCATTACCTTACACCTTCTGTTGGATGATTAGGAATCATATACTTACTAAACACAGAAAAATTTTGCAAGCAATCCAAGGACCTCAAATAATCCACAACTAATCATTTGCACTATTTTTTAGGCATTTTGTACAACAATCTGGAGCTTGACCTAGCTCTTTGAAACATCCCGACTATATATTTCATTAACTTCAGAATTATTTCACAAACACACTGATTACACACTAACGCTATGTTTGGTACATGGTATTAGGTCTTAGGAATGGAATGAACATTCCTTGGGAATCCTATTATAATGTTTGGTTTGCAGGATTTAAAATCCATTCACATTCCAAAGGAATACCTAATCCTACAAATTATGGGATTAGGCATTACCAAATTTAACATGGTATTCTTCATTCCCATTCCACTCGGTAATGACCCACCCAATCCATCGGGAAAAAATAAAATAAAACCGATTGGTTTGCTCTCTTGTCTCATCTCGTCTCCTCTCTCTCTCTCTCGCACTTTCATCACATCTGCATCTCTCTCTCACACACTCTCATCACATCTATGGCGTCCTCCTCCTTCCCTCCCTGTCGCTCTCTTCGGTGAAGCAATGCGCCAGATCCACAACCAAGACCAAGACCAGATCAAATTCGACCTTTGCAACAAATCTCAGGTAATTTCTCATTCTCTTTTCACTACTAATATTTATTTTCAAGGTTTCAACACCACCTACGAAACTAATCTCCTGCACCAATACAAATGTAATTGGGTTGGGGTGATTTGGGTGTCGCTTCGAAAGTGTTTGAGAAAATGTTTGATAGAAGCATTTTCATTTTACTCACATAGATTGTGCTCTCAAATGTAGTGTAAGGAACAATTGTACTTATTTTTGTGCTCTCAGATTGCAAATTTCTTTTGAACAATTGTACTGAACTCTTACCACTCCCACTAGTAATTACTAATTTTACTTGGTGGGTTTTGCTCTTGGATAATTGTTGGTGTTTTGATCTATACTTGCTTGATGATTCATTTTGTATGGGGAATTTGATGAGTCATCTATTCATACATGGTGGTAATCTCTGTTATGTATTTTCTTATTTGAATTTATAATTGGTGAAGTTGAAATTTTTATACTTTTTAGTACATGTTTATGACATTGCTCTCGGAAATCACTGGCATAAAGTTTGTCTACTGTGTCTGAAGGGTGTGCCCAGAGTAGGAAATACATGTTTATACTTTTGTAAGGGGTAGAAATCGCTACGGATCTCATCCCTCCACTCGAAGGATTCCAGCTGACTTGGCGTGTGCCAAAGCGACCACCCAGTAACCTTTACCTCTCTTCGCCAATAGGACCCTTTAGCTAAGGCAATCCCACATCGGAAGAGAGTCGTCTTCCCCTCTCGCATATAAGCACTTGCACTCAAAGGAGGAGGTACCCACTAGCCACTTGATCCAAGTCAACTGGAATCCTTCGAGTGGAGAGATGAGATCCATAACGATTTCTACCCCTTACAAAAAGGATCAAGTGCTAGTGGATACTTCCTCCTTTAAGTGCAAGTGCTTATATGCGAGGGAGGAAGACAACTCTCTTCCGATGTGGGATTGTCTTAGCTAAAGGGTCCTATTGGCGAAGAGAGGTAAAGGCTACTGGGTGGTCACTTTGGCACACGCCATGTCAGCTGAAATCCTTAGAGTGGAGGGATGAGATCCATAGCGATTTCTACCCCTTACAGCTTTGTTATTGATTTGAATTAGTTCGTGCTCTGTGAAATTATGTTTGAAATGAATGAATTAACGGTGCAGGATTACAACTACATGAGTTTTGATTCATGAGTTTATTTAGGAAAATAAATGTAGCTTAGATCAAACTTTTAAGCTCATATGCTCAAAATTATCCTTCACCCCGACCTTAATACCAAAAAAAAATATCCTTCAGTGTCGCCAAATAATAAGCCATTTGAAAGGTAACAATATTGACTGTCAATAAGCTGTCTCTATTAAATTTATGCATAAGAAAAGATTCAGTTGCATTGTAAACAACAGAAAAATCATATAAATGGTAGTGTTCTGATACTTTTTACTCTCTTATTTCTTTTTCTTCCAAACTTAAGAAATGATACTTCAACATGATTATGGTATGCAATATTTATTGCCAATCATAGCTAACAATGTCCATGCATATGATTGTTTCTCCCTCTTAAAATTAATCGTCTTGGAATGATCCATATGTGCCCTCTAAAATCCCATCGACCGGCGCCTCTGTTTTTCCTTCCCCGGCTAGTGGCTGAGAAAAGAGCGTAAATTCCTGTAATAAATTTTCTTTTGTGAACCCATATATGTGTTTGTGTGTGTGGTTGAGTGGTGTTTGGTTGTGAAAGGGATAGGGACATGTGTTTTCGAAAATGAAAGGACTTACCCAATATTATTATGATGGTCACATCTCTAAAGTTTCCATAGAGAACTTCGCTTCAAATCAGACAAGTTATTCATGAGTTTTTGCATTTAGTGCAATGGGGCTAGTCAGTTTTGATAAGACAAGTTAACTAGTAAATGCACACTTAATCTTCAAGCATTTAGTCTGCTTATAGGGCTCTCTACCTTGCCCTGTTTATCTGAATACATTTGATTAGAGTTGATAATTTATAATGCTTCAGGTTCTACGTCCCAAATACTATTTTTTTTTCTTTGTAATTTTTGTGACAGCTATGGCTCGTTTAAGTCTAGCAAGAAGGAAAATGATAAAGAAGAAAAAATTGATTGCATTATTTGTGTTGTGGACCAAAATCATGCATTTAGTCAATTATTTTTTCCATATGATGTTTATTGTCATCCTTTACTATATGAGAAAAAAATCATTAAGAGGTCAAAGGTATCACAATGACTTCTTTGCAAGGAGGACTATTGTCTATGACTATGCTTATACGAGTGATGACGCATGTGTTTCTCAACTTAGGATGAATAGACGAGCATTCATTAGGTTATGTTCCATGCTTGAGACACTAGGAAAGTTAAAACATACCAAAAACATGGAGATTGATGAGCAAGTGGAATTGGTTCAAGGTACTTAATCTTGTCTAAATTAATTTTATGTTCACGCATTTGAACCTGTATGGAAATATAATTCCTACTTGATTTTTGAATTTTTAGGATTGTGCTGGAACCTTAGATGGCACATATATAAGTGTTCATGTGCCAACTGAGGACAAGCCTAGGTATCGATCCTGGACAAGAGATATTGCTACTAATGTTTTAGGAGTATGCTCACAAGACATGGGCTTCATTTATGTATTACCTGGTTGCGAAGGGTCTGCAGCAGATGGTAGGGTGCTTAGAGATGCCATGATTAGAAAGAATGGGTTGGTGGTGAATCGTGGTGCCTACTACCTTGTGGATGGGAGATATATCAACGGTGAGGGATTTCTTGTCCCATTTAGAGGTCAAAGGTATCATTTAAAAGAATAGAGAGATGGTCACCAACCTAGAACGCCTAAAGAGTTCTTTAATATGAAGCATTCTTCTGCTATAAATGTAATTGAAAGATGTTTTAGGTTGCTGAAGAAACGTTGGGCTATTTTAAGAAGTCCGTCTTTCTACCGCGTCAAAATACAGAACCGTATAATAATAGCTTGTTGTTTGTTTCACAACTATATCAGGGATCAAATGCCAATAGACCCAATCAAGGCGGAGGTAGATGCAGCAGGTCTCGTGGTGGAAAATGATGCACACGATGATCGTATTACCACGGTTGAAACATCCAACGAGTGGTCAACATTTAAATTGAATTTGACAGACAAGATATTTAATGAGTGGAGAGTAAGTAGACAAAGAGTGTAATTTTTGTGCTTATATTTGAGAAAGATTTTGTTTCTTGAAATTCTACTTTAAATGCTATTGAGATGAAATGAATGAAATTTAAGAATTCTTGTTTTTATTCAATTTGTTTTTGTTTTCGGTATACTGTTGATTTTTTTTGGACTTATTTTTCATTGATTTATTTTTTGCTTCAACCTGCATGTTTGGATAAGATTCTTAGTTGTCTTGATAGTTTTCTTTTTAGCTTTGCACATGTGCTCTATTGAATTCACAAAAAACTATAGTTGTTCATTTGAAATGAATGACAAATTTTGAATATTTTTTGATTTTGATTTTGATTTTGATTTTGATTTCTTTTTGTGAACTTATTTTTGAAGGAATTTGTTTTCTATTTTTTTTTTTATTTATAGGGGTTTAATTTTTTTCAATAGATTCTCATTTTTTCTACTTATAAATTTTTTTACGCAAAACTTTCGAAGGCAATCACAATTATAAAAAAAAATTATTATTAATTATTTTTAGTCACTCTAGATATTTTGGTTAAATTTCATTTCATTCCAATTAAAAAATTGTTTTATCCAAACTTTGGAATGGAATGGGCATTCCATTCCAAGACTTAATCCTAATTAATTGCCAAACTTTGGAATGGTAATGCGCATTCCATTCCATTTCTACATAAATGCATTACTGCGTACCAAATGTAGCGTAAGAAATCAAAAATTAAATCAAATTATAGAGAGATGAATTTACCCATGCTTGCCAGTGGAAAAACAAACCAATAGCTAAATAAAGTATACTTTACCATAGTAATGATCATCGTGAATAAATCAGATCAATGCAGCTATAATGAACAACCTATGAAATTGTCTACAAAGAGGTTTTGATCTCTGTTAGGAAAAACAAAGAATAAGAGAAATGTGCATAGTTCACAGGGAATAAGAGAAGATCTGAAAGCATGTTGTAAAAGTAAAGCTCGGAAGGCAAATTGTAAGTATATGAGGTAAAACAACAATCCAAACCAAATCCATAAATTAAATTCAAAACCTGCAAAACTAACCAAAGCATTTCTGTTTATTTGATGGACTGTTTTAGCATTCCTGCTTTCATTGATGCTTAATAGCAAGAGTACATAAGCACACTATCCCAGGCCAACTAAATTGTGAGAGAGAGAGAGAGGCTCACATGTTCAATATAGAGAAAGCACCGATAGACATATAGGTTATTCTTATGCCTCCACTGGATCAGTATCAGATTCCAACTTAACAAAGCCAGTAGGATCAACAATAGTTGTTTATTAGCTCCAATAAAATGTCCTAAATTTCCAGCTAAGTTATAAGTAAGATATATATCTATATAATAAAGTACAATACAATTCAAATTTCAAAAGATAAACAAAATGACTTTTGCTATTCGTGGTTGAGATATCTTTAAATTTTATTGCCACCACTACTACCACCCCACCACCATCACCTCTTCTACAACAACCACCACCACTGCCCCACAACCTCCACTATCATAACCCCACCACCACCACCATCACTGTTGCCGCCACCTTACCACCACCACCACTATCCACCATCACCTCTACCACACACCCCCATTGCCCCCCAACCACCATCACTATTATCACCTATAGCTATCACCATTACAACCGGTTGTCATCATCCATCACAACTATCACTGTCTCCCACCACCATTACTACTACACACCATCATTACCACCACTCGCACGCCACTATAACCAGTGTTTAAATTTTTTTATTTCTCCTCTATCTTTATAATTTAATTTTAGGTGTGAATGTAAATATATTTATTGTTGACCATTTTTTTTATTACTCTGTTTTTTCAGGCACGGAAAATAACTAGTATATTTAATAAAATACAATACAATTCACATCTCAAAAGATAAACAAAATGACTTTTACTTTTCGTGGTTGAAATCTTTTTAAATTTTATTTTAAAATTAATCTGACGGCTAATATTAACATTCAAAATTTAGAAGGAAAATAGGTTCTTAAGGGTGTTTTTGGGATGACTTTTTAAAAGTACATCTACGAATTATAATTCATCATAATTACTTTTAAAAAAAAAAGTAGTGTTTGGAATCACTCCACTAGCACCACTGTCCCACCACCACCACCACCACCACCATCACCATCGCCACCCCCCCATCATCACCACCACCACCAACGTTGCTGTCACCCTACCACCTCCACCACCATAGTCACGACCACCGTTGTTACCTCTACCACAACAACCACCATCACCACCGCCATTGCTCCCACCCCATCACCATTGCCACCCCCACCGCCCCACCACCACTATCACAACCACAACCACAACCACCACCGTTACCCCACCACCATCGCCACCGATTGCTACTACCGTCTACCATTGCCACCACCCACTAACATCGTCATTTCATTCTTTTATTTATTACCACTAGCAACATTATCTCACTACCACCGTCGCCTACCGTCAACACCCACCACCACCATTATTGTTCACCACCACCCACCACCATCCACTACCACCCATTATCACAACCCAACACCATCCGTCGTCGCCCACCATCATCGCCAACCACTGTCACCAACCACCACCACCCTTCATCGCCACCATTGCCACCACCCACTCCCACCACACCTACCACCACCACCATCACCACCACCACCTATCACACTGATGCCTAGAAGCACCCCGTCGTCGCCCACCACAACCACTACCAACCACCATCACTGTCAGCCACCACCATCCACACCCACACACACCACTGTCGTTACCCATGGCTACCATTACCACTACTGCCATCGTCACCTAGAACCCATCACCGTTGCCACCACCACCACGGCCGTCGCCACCCACCACTGCCGTCCGCCATTACTACCAGCGCTCACCCCTACTACAACTGGTACTTAAATTCTTTTCTCTGTTCTCTATATTTTTGATTTAATTTTAAGTGTGAATACAAATATGTTAATTGTTGACCATTGTTTTTATTACTCAAAAATTATTAGTGTATATATATATATATATATATATATATATATATATATATATACTAGTTATTGTCTTATGCCTGAAGGCACTATATGACGAAAAAAAATCAACTAATAAAAATGAGCATTAACAAGAGAAAAGAGCGGTGCACATAATGATAATAATAAATATCTAAAGTCGATGAATATATAAAAAATGTACAAAATTACCTCTAAAAACATAACTCAAAAAATTTAAACATATACATAGTCATCGTATCTTAAAAAACTATTACTCATTACATATTATTAATTTGCCCATAGTAGTAAAAAAAATTAATTAAGATGCACATCAAATAAAAAGAACGCTTTTTGATATCAAATAACCACTCTTTCCATATGGTTAAAGTGCAAATCCTCATTCTCAATCAACTTGATCTGGCATATAACTATTATTTTTCAAATACAAATGCACACCATAGGAATGTGTATAAAAGAAATTACAAAACATCAAAGCATTAAGAGACTGTCAAAAAAATTGCTCAAAAATAACATTGATTCTTTAAATAACTTGAATTCCAATAAGTTCCGGGCATTGAAAGTGTACCCAACAAACTATTGAAGCACTATTGCATTTGAAGTAATTAAAGTAATTAAAACTATTGAAGCATTATTGCACTATTTCAATTTATGCACTTAGGAAAGTATAGGCCACGTACATAACCAAAAAAATGGACATTAGCATGAGAAAAATGACTCACTTAATGCATTTAGGAGACTTAGTTTCCATGAAAAAATTCAAATGCACAAAAAACAATTCAAAAGAGAAGTCATATAATAGTACAAATAAATGATATATGCAAAAATAGCAACATAGCTAGAACAAAAAGTAAAAAATAGGCCCATATACTAATTTTTGTGATGTAAATTACTCATTTAAACTTAAACATAACTTGAAGCCCAAAAGACACAAGTTTTTTTTTCGGAAGGTAAAAAGACCCAAGTTTATAATGCACTAAAAGGTTGTCTTCTAATTTAAAGCCAAAAAAGAGAAAGAGCAAACTAAAAATCAAGGCTATAAACACAATTTCATAAAATATTAGGCAAACATAACAATCAAGGCTATAAACTCTCTACACCACCCCTTACATAATCAAAGAGCAAACAAATGTACCAAATAGCCTTTCACTTGCCTCAATCCTTCAATTACACATGAAATAGTTCAAACCCACTTCTAAAAAGTTGAAAAACATTACATTAGAGGCCATTAAAATAACTAAAATTATTCAAATCACAGTCCTATCCAACCTTCAAAATCTTTAGAGGGTCTAGTAATTAAATAAAAGTCCTCATGTCAAGGAAGCCCCTTAATATTTGCATCAAATCAAATAAAATCAAACAATTGGCATCAAGTCGCATTCAATTCCCCTCAGTATTGCATCCCATCAAATTCCCAACAAAATAACAAAACCTTCTCAAAATTTGCATTAGATCACTACAATTTGCAAACAAAACTAAGATCAAGGAATTCAATCCCCAAAATTACACACAAAAGCTAGGAATATTAATTAAATATAAATTATAAACCACACAACTAAGGTCATCTCTATTAAGAAAACGAATAGGCATTACTCCAAAACCAATCTGCAAGGAATACATAAAAACAAATTGTGTAACGAACTCAAGTCGCAACGATTCGCAAACAGAAAGTGGTGGATGTGGTTTGATTTGGTTGATTAACTATCAATAATATTGCCACCATAATGGGCAGTAGACATAGAAAACCTACCATGTCGACTATAGTTTAAACGATACATAATGGAACATAGCTAGTAAACTTACCATTCGCAAAACATGGTCGCAAGGCAACAGCTAGCGAATAAAATGCACCTTTCTCAAATCGCCGTTAACATTCTACTTTTTGGTTCTCATGCGTAGAAGTATGTTCTATACTCCATTGCTATGTCCATTTGATGAATGATGTGGGCAACTCATGCAAACGGTATTATATGTTTATTGAATTTGTATTGAAAAAGTTTGATTTAAAAAGGTTTATTTGAATATTTGATACATTTTTATTTGTATAATTATGTGTGACAATAAGTCCACAAGAGGACAAAGTCTTGAAAAAACAAAGACAGACCAATTAGATTAGAGTCATTAGACCTAATTAATCATTTTTATTAAGTAACAGCAGCCAACCATCAACCAATTAAAGGATTTAACACCACCAGAAAAAATCCAATACAATCTCCAAATAGTATAATGCATACAACTCTAGAGAGAGATTTATTCCAAGTTAGTAAGCTTAAAAAAATAAAAGAAAAGAAGAAAACGAAGAAGCAAGGATGCCGCTGGACATATCAAGAAGGGTAAACAAATTACCTCATCAAGTAAATATCAAATTCACATTTAAATTTATCAAAACACCATTCAATATCAATCAATTTCAGTAAGATTTCATCAAACTAACCTAATTCCAAAATCCTCAAAACCCAATAAATTAACAACAAAGCACACACATGGTGCTGCAGGCTTGGGGGTTAAGGGGGATGGGTTGCAAGCAGAGAAAGAGAGAGACCGAGTGTCTTGGCTTTAGTTCGAGGCTTCGAGTGGCTGAGAGAGAAATCGATTTGAGTTAGGACTAAAATGGGAGGCAATTTGAAATCCTTCATTGATTTAGGGCTAAAATTAGGGCAAATTAAAATCTATCGATCTGGAATGGAGAGAGAGAAGAAAAGACTTACATCGATTTGGAATGCATCGATCTGCCTTGCCTAATGTCGCTGGAGCTCAAAGAGAGAGAGAGAGAGCAGAAGAGTACTGTATGAGGTAGAGTCGAACTATTTGAGACACAATTGAAGTCGCCAGAGACTTTGGAGCTGCCTGAGGTAGACTCGAATGAGTGTTCGAGTGAATTTAAACAGAGAGTGAATCTCACAGATCTGGACATGTGAGAGAGAAAGATGAGAGAGAAGAATGTCGCCGTAGAAAGTGAACTGATCTAAATGTGAGAGAGGGAGGAGAGAGTTCTGGAGAGAGACAAAGTCTAGAGAGGAGGAGTTTGCCGGAGAGAGAGTTATGGAGTGGAGAGTTTTTTTTTTCTTGGTCAAGAGTTCTAGGGAGTTGAGAGGATATTAATTTAAGTGAGTGTGAGAGAACATGTGGGTGTGTGATGAAGAGATTGGGCTGGAATCTCAAAATTGTTAGGTTAATATCAACCCTAAGATCAGATTTAGACAAATTTAAAAACGATCTGAATCACGAAAAGCAAAAGTTATTTTGTTTATCTATTGGGATTTGAATTATAAGCTATTTTATTATATAAATACAAATAATTTTTCGTGCTTTATATATATAAGAGAAGTGGCTTTAGCAATGTAAATAAGGTAACAATTATGCCTAACGTAATAAAGCTATAATGCAAGTAAGGCATGAAGACCAACCTCTTAGTTTAGAAAGCCAGTCTCCCGAAAGGATAGCCCGGCTTCTTTATTGCTAGTATCCACTTTTGTAACAGGTTTGCTAGCTCAGGAAGAATACCCACTTGCTAAAATAGCCCATGTAGCTACAGACTCTGAAGAATTAATTAATTCCTTTTGCTGTTTTATCAAAATGGAGATCCTTTTAATCAGCAATCACCAAAAAGCAATAAGAAAATCAGGAACTTTCTAAAGAACACAACAATTTCACCACTTGATAGAGCCTTGGATCATGAAAGGTGCATCCTATCACTAGGTTTACTCTACTTCAAAAATCTTACAAACAGGCACAAAAAAAACATCATTGATCGTTTCAATTTGAGATTTTATCAATTTTGATCCTTTTTAATAGTTCATTATTAGGTTTATTGGTTGAAGCCATTCCCAATGAAAAATTCTAGAATACATAAAATAGACTTAAAAGGACTGAACCTTCTAGCACTTGTACCTAACTATGTTTTGTTAGAAGATTTTGAAAACTTGGAATCTACTGCTAACTAACATTTGTTCTCAAAAGATTTTCTAGAACTTCAGGCTCATGGGTACCGAGCACTATTTGTGGGTATATTTCCTCTGCAATCTAACAGAGAATTTCATAATATGGAAAACATGGTGCCTAATGTTGGTTTTCTTTTACTTCATGATTCAATTGATTTTTACTTGAGAAGAAAATTTAACTCGAGGGTTAATTGCAGCGGAGGTCCCCAAAGTATGGAGTTTGTCTCATTTTGGTCCCCAATGTTTCAATTGCATCATTTTGGTTCCTGAATTATTGAATATATTTCTATATGTTCCCTTAAGTAGACAGTGTCCCGATTGCTAATAATTTTTTTATCACAAACTTGCCACATGATACTTAAATGTGGACAAAAAAATAATTTGGATAACTCTTGACCAAATTTATACTCAAATTTTGGTTAAATACCCTACTTAAATTACACAGTTTTGATTATGAGTTATCCAAATTTAAGTCAAAAGCTACTCATATTACACATTTTTTTGTCAAGATCTACCCAAATTTTGTTTAAAAGCTATCAAAATTATTTTTTGTCCATATTTTGCTATTACGTGACAAGTTTACGATAAAAAATCGTTACCAATCTAGACGTTGTCTTGAAAGACCATATAAAAATATATTCAATACTTTAGGGACTAAAATGGTGCAATTGAAACATTAGAGACTAAAATGAGACAAATCTTATATTTTGGGAACTTTTAGTGCAATTAACCCTAAAATCAAATTGCTCGAAAGTAGGCTGGAGCATAGCATATGCTGAGGCTGGAACATAGCATACACATATCTGCTATGTGTGTCTGTGTGTTGGGGGGAGGGAGGGGAGCGACTATGTGACGTGTGTTATGGTTGTGTGCTGTGCGGGTGTGTGTGCGTGTTATGGGCATTTGGTCGACTACCTTGTGTGCGTGTGTCCTATGTATGTTATGCTTTGCGTGTGTGCCCTTGTGTTCCACGTGTGTTGTGCGATGTGTGTGTGTGTGTGTGTGAGAGAGAGAGAGAGAGAGAGAGAAGTAGAGAGTTGTGCGTGGCAGTAGAGAGAGGGAGATGAATAGCAGAGAAAAAGAAGTAGATAACGAGAGAGGCAGAGAGTTGTACCTGTGCGTGAGCAGTGGAGAGAGAAGAAGACAACAAGACAGAGGCAGCAGCGACTGAGAGAGCAGAGCTGGAGAAGATTCAGTGGCTTTCATATCGAGGGAGAGAGGAGATTTGGGGAAGAAATCAACCGACTATGAGGGACTGATTTCTAGGGATTGAATTGGTAGAGACATGGAGATTTGGCGATCGATAGAATGGAAAGGGGATCTCATTTTGAATTCCAACAGAGCGTGAGAATGGAAAGCAGGAGAGAGAGAGGGAGGGAGCGAGAGAGAGAGAGAGAGAGAGGTTAATGAAAGAATAAGAGGCATGCAAATGGGGGAATAAGAGGCATGATTAATGGTGGAATTGGAGGCGTTACTGGCGGTCACATCATAGGCGTGATTATTTTCTAAAATGGAAAGTGTTTCGAGCAGAAAAACAAAAATTAGGAGTGAATATCATCCGGCAGATTAATATTTTGGAATTAATTTGAGTCACGAAAAATTAAAGAAAAAATAGACTTTTAGATTTAACTTATGTTTTGTTTATAATTGATCTAAACCATAAAAAATTTGAAATAAGTTTTGAGATTCAAACTTAACTCTATTTTATTATATAGATAATATATGTAAAACATATTTTAAATGCTTCTCATTTAAAACTTGTTTGGAAAATATATTTATGCAGTGAAAATGTTTGGATTAAACCATTTGATGTAAACAATAATAAGTCAAAAAATAAGTTATTGCTTGGTAACAGAGTGGATTATTTTTTTGTGGATAGATACGGGAAAAAGTAAATGAAATGATATAAATTTCAATACCAACTGAGATGCTAGAGGAGACAAGTCCAATGTAGGTAACTAGAGATAGGTTGTTGCTGTCTAACAAGCTAATACATCCTCTCTTGTTGTAGGGGTTTTCTGTCTGCCTATGCAGAGCATATGTCTTTCTCGAGTCCTTCCTAATGGAAGCCTAGGTCTTCTAGGATTATTATCAGTTATTCGTACTCTTGTTGATTTATCTCATTTATATTACTTCTCCTCTCATTTCTTTTTCCATTGAATTCCTTTACCATATTTTATTTCTATCTTTTTTGTTCCTCTCTTCGTACCTAACTACTTGTTCTGCTGCAGATCTTGGTCCAGATTGTCTGATCCTTTGCATACGTCCCTCGGATATAGGAACCAAAAGGTCTATGTTGTGTGGCTTTAGAGTGCAATGGAAGATGAAATGGAGAAACTCTAGCCTGGGGATTTGATCTGAATATGGACATATCACTGAAGATTGTCCAAGAATTTCAATTGGTCGACAATTTTTGTTGGATCAGTTTAATGTTATACCTGATTTTCAACAACATTTCTCTCATCATTATTATGAACCTTGTTATCATAATTATGGTTGGGGCGATGAATATTATACGCTAGACAATTCTACACTTCTGTAGGAACCATTTTATTCTTCATTAGATCATCATCTTGAGAACACTCTTAATGAATTTACGCAAACCCAAATGGCTATTAATGTTTAGACTAATCAATATTTACAAGATATTAAGGATGGTTAGAATGAATTGACTGTGGCCATAGATCTACTCCTAACTGATCTAACACCTACTAATCTAACATCTAACTTAACTTCTGATCTAACTGTAGAAGACAATACACATGGTCAATATATTGAGAATAATTCTTTTTATGAAATGTAGTTTGAGTATTGTCCATCCATTCCTACTACTGATAATGTTGAGAATATTAATTTTCCTATTAGTCAAACATCTTAAGAGCCTAAAGATCTTTCATTATCAAGAAGTAGCAATAGATGAACAAGATGGAAGTTGATTTTAGAGCTGTACTTGAATAGAAACCATCTCAAGCCTTATTTTTGTGGACTTGTCTCTCTCTCTCTCTCTCTCTCTCTCTCTCTCTCT
>CAUOFW020005057.1:3255760-3311509 GCA_963454935.2 Ilex paraguariensis
GAGAGAGTATATATATATATATATATATATATATATATATATCTAAAAAATCTATTAAAGAGGCTCTTGTAACCAAACCTAAATTAAATTATACAGAGTTACATACTCTGCCTGTTTGTAGCAGTATAATAACTCTAGACTATGAATATGTTAATTGGATGACTGATCCATATTACATTACTAATCGATTTATGACCATGGATTAGGCATTCTTATTTTTTAGAAATAAAGATAGAGAATATTATAAAAATATTTTGATTGAAACTCACTCTGTTAAATTTTAGAGATTTTTTAATTATAATTTCGATCATAAAGATCCTCTATAAAATAAAGCCCTCATATTAAGGTTGATACTTGCTAAAGACTGGGGTCGTAACCTTATTATCCCCAGAACACTAAGGAATCTTCCATATACTGAGTATAACTACTTTTGATTATATTCAAGCCTAGAATAATGTTTTTTTGTATAATGCTATGGTTTTACATGGTTAAACATGGTTCTTCCAATTCACTGAAACCTGTACAGAGCTTCCTAATTGGTTTTATGATTGGTGGAAAACTCATGGTGCTATTGACAGTATATACCTTGAACCTATGAAAAAACTATTTGACTTGTATAAAGCCAAAAGTCCGTCCCTAAAGGACAATGATATAGCAGTAAAACCAATTATTAATTTCTCACTCAAATTCTTTGTTCCATGGATTTAGGTGTGGACTTTGGCTTGTGATTTTAATCATAACGGACATCCCAGATTAATCAAGGAATATCATGTTCGTTTTTGGAATAATTATCCGCTTGAATCTAGATGTCAAGTCATAGCGGAATGTCATAAACACATAGGTAAAGACAAAGATAAAACTTCAACCTCTGCAGCTATTGTTCCCACTACCAATATAAATATTAGAACTAATTTAAATCCTATTGAAGTTTTTAAAGAACAAATTAAAAAAAGAAAAACCTCATTTAAATAATGAGCAGCTTAAAACAACAGTTATGGAGGAGTGGCGTCTTCAAGTAATGTCCACTTTTGGACTTTGGCTTGTGATTTTCATTACAACAGACATCTCAGATTAATCAGGGAATACCATGTTCATTTCTGGAATAATTATCCGCTTGAATCTAAATGTCAAGTCATAGCGGAATGTCTTAATGACATAGATAAAGACGAAGATAAAACTTCAACCTCTACAGCTATTGTTCCCACTACCAGTATAAATACTGGAACTAATTTCAAATCTGTTAAAGTTCTTAAAGAACAAATTAAAAAAGAAAAACATCATTTAAATAATGAGCAGCTTAAAGCAGTAGTTATGGAGGAGTGTCATCTTCAAGTGATGTCCAACTTTGGAATAGGCAAAAACGAGAAGATAGATCTCGCTAACACTCCTACAGTTGCCATAAATGACAAAGGAAAAGATAAAGTTGAGGAGGATGATAGAAAAATTATCACTCCTATTGACTCTGATGATGACTTTATGGATTTTTCAGGGATATACCCCTCTTAAAGGTGACATTTCTATTAACAAAGATTTGCTAAATGATGATATGGAGATAAACCTCCACGAGGACAATGGTAATATGTTGTATAATTTGTTTTACAGGAAATGATCAGATAAAGTTCAAGCCTCAGATAAAGCCAAACCTAAAGGGATGACGCACGTCATGACGTCACCATAAAATTATTGTACTTGTATAGTAAAAGATGTACAATATTAGTGACGTATGCAATGACGTAAAAGATGTACAGTATTAGTGAGGTATGCAATTATGTCAATATAAATTATTAGAGTAAACAATATAAAATTGTGAATAGTATAGGTTAGTTTGAAATCCATATTTCATGTCCGGCTATTATAAAAGGAGATGCAGGCCCGACCTATGGAGCACCGCATCTTGACCACCTTTCCTTCCCATTCCTTCATCTCTCCTTTCTTGCACCCTTTCTGAACCCTTCTCTCTTGTAAAAACCTTCATCTTCTACCTTCCACCACTACTACTGTAAGTATTTTTTTGTACACAAGTTTGCGTTAAATAAAAGCTTTCGCTGTTTGCTTGCACCAATCCTTGCATTTTCTGGCAGAAATGCAATGATCGGGTGCAAGGAAATAGTGAAAAAGCTTTTATTTAAAGCAAACTTGTGTACAATGTACACTTATAGTAGTAGTGGTGGAAGGTAGAAAATGGAGATTTTTACAAGAGAGAAGGGTTCAGAGAGGGTGCAAGAAAGGAGAGAGGAAGGAATGGGAAGGACAGGTGGTCAAGATGCAATGCTCCACAGATCGGGCCTACATCTCCTTTTATAATAGCCAGATATGAAATCCGAATTTCAAACTAACCTATGCTATTCACAACTTTATACTCTTTACTCTTTTAATAATTTATATTGATGTAATTGCATACGTCACTAATAATGTACATCTTTTACTGTACAAGTACAATAATTTTAGGGTGATATCAAGACATGCGTCACCCTTTCAGGGTCGGCTTTATTCCAGACTTCTGCTTTAGCTAATCATTTCCTGTAAAGTAAATTATACGGCATATTACTATTGTCCTGATGGAGGTTTATCTCCATATCATCATTTATCAAATCTTTGTTAATTGATGATATAGAGATAAACCTCCATGAGGACAGCGGTAATATGCTGTATAGTTTTCTTTACAGAAAATAATCAGATAAAGCTGAAGCCTCGAATAAAGTAGACCCTGAAGGAGTGACGCACGTCATGACATCACCATAAAATTGTTGTATTTGAACAGTAAAAGATGTACAGTTTTACTGATGTATACAATGCCGTCAATGTAAAATATTAAATGTGTGAATAGTATAAAGTTTAGAATAGTATAGGGTAGTTTTAAATCCAGATTTCATATTCCGCTATTATAAAAGGAGATGCAAGCCCGACCTGTGGAGCACCGCATCTTGACCACCTTTCGTACCCACTCCTTTCTTGCATCATCTCGGAACCCTTCCCTCTAGTAAAAACCTCCATCTTCTATCTTCCACCACTACTATTGTAAGTGTGCTTTGTACATAAGTTTGCATTAAATAAAAGTTTTCATTGTTTGCTTGCACCGATCCTTGCATTTCTGGAGGGTGTAAGAAAGGAGAGAGGAAGGAGTTGGTAGGAAAGGTGGTGAAGATGCGGTGTTCCATAGGTTGGGCCTACATCTCCAGAAAGGCCGTTTTGGTTCCCCGTAAATCATTGATAGCAAGAACAGGATGTAGAAGAAAATTACTATGAGAATAATAATAACAAGGTTCATTGTACACTGTAGCAGTACTGTAGAAGAATTAGAAGACGAATTACTGTAGCAACCAGATGAAGGTAATAGTGAAACATATAAGTATAAACAGATGAAGTTTCTAATTTATCTGTCCTCATAGAGGTTTATTTCCATATCATCATTTAGTAAATTTTTGTTAATAGAAACGTCATCTTTAAGAAGGGTATATCCCTGGGAATCGATGAAAGGAAAACCCCCACTCCTATTGACTCTGATGATGACTTTATGGATTTCTAGGGATATACCCCTCTAAGTGATAGAAGGTACAAGATGGAGGTTTTTACAAGAGAGAAGAGTTTAGAGAGGGTGCAAAAAAGGAGAGAGGAAGGAATGGGTAGGAAAGGTGGTCAAGATGCGGTGCTCCACAGGTCGGGCCTGCATCTCCTTTTATAATAGCTTGACATGAAATTTGGATTTCAAACTAACCTATACTATTCACAACTTTATACTGTTTACTCATTTAATAATTTATATTGATGTCATTGCATACGTCACTAATACTATACATCTTTTATTGTACAAGTACAATAATTTTATGGTGACGTCATGACGTGCGTCACCCCTTCAAGCTCGGCTTTATCCGAGGCTTCAGTTTTATCTGATCATTTCCTGTAAAGCAAATTATATAGCATATTACCGCTGTCCTCGTGGAGGTTTATCTCCATATCATCATTTAGCAAATCTTCATTAATAGAAATGTCACCTTTAAGAGGGTTATATCCCTGAAAAATTCATAAAGTCATCATCAGAGTCAATAGGAGTGGGGTTTCCTATCATCCTCCTCAACTTTATCTTTCCCTTTGTCTTTTATGGCAACTATTGGAGTGTTAGCAAGGTTCATCTTCTCGTTTCTTCCCATTCCAAAAGTGGACATTACTTGAAGACGTCACTCCTTCATAACTGCTACTTTAAGCTGCTCATTATTTAAATAAGGTTTTTCTTTTTTAATTTGTTCTTTAAAAATTTCAACAGGATTTAAATTAGTTCCAGTATTTATATTGGTAGTGGGAACAATAGTTGTAGAGGTTGAAGCTTTATCTTTGTCTTTATATATGTCTTTAAGACATTCTACTATGACTTGACATTTAGATTCAAGCGGATAATTATTCCAGAAACGAACATGGTATTCCCTGATTAATCTGGGATGTCCGTTATGATTAATCATTCCATTTATGAATAAATATTAACCACACCGGGTCCATTTATAAGTAAACATTGACCGCATGTAATTTTTTATATTAAAACAATTCCTATGAGTTCGATTACAATTCTTTTATATTTACATGCCAAAATTAAGTTTTTATAATAATTTTACAAAATCTCAAAATAAAACCACATCTCGACTTTTCCTCTTCAGTAAGGGTGCGAATGAGAGCTGTCCATTGGCGTGTATCCCATACTTGAAATGTTGTCCCATAAAAAGTGAGTCACGCTCAATAAGGTATGTCCTAAAGATGTTACTCCCCAACCTAGATGCATATGAAATGTTCACATGCAATAATCAACCATTTAAAATATTTCAATCAAGAATATGCATTCAATGATAAGAATCCAATGTCATGCCATGAAATGAGATGAGACTCACTCATGCACTTCAACCCGAGCCCGCTTTGATTCATTCAACATAATGTAATGCCAATGTGTATAAATTCGTCATTGATTATATACGTCCAATGATCTTTTTAAAACAAAATCATGTATTTTTGTTGGACGTTACACATCGAATGACTATTTTATAAAACAAATACACTTTTCTGGAATTTCATCTCAGGGGAGTGTAGGAACCAAGTATTTTATAAAACAAAATCATGTGTTTTTGTTGGGTAACGGATTTTTGGTATTGCACCGCTAGTTCCGCCACCAATACACTCTTCTAGAATTTCACCTTAGGAGAGTGTATGAACCAGGTAGTCGGGTCTTGCACCCGAAGGAGAATCTAGCCTTACTTACTGTACCCGACACAAGTTTTTCATGCAATCATGCAACTCAGTCAGAACTTTGTTTCAACTTTTTCCGAGCCCACGTATCATCTACTAAGAATAGTGTTTGATCAACCATGCACACATACACCCACACTCACGCCTTATGTATATGAATGTGATGCCCCTGTGCAAATGCAATGTAATGAACCATTGCAATAACTAATTCATGTCCAATATGCTTTGAATGCCAAATGGACCAATTTAAACACCTAACAACATATTTCATGGTAAATTATATCCTAAGCATATAATTTTCATAAATCATCACTATGCTAATATATCATAAAACATATATTAACATCACACCAAACAATGAATTCCAAGCGTGATATCACATTATCTATGCAATTAAAACACACCTAATTCCATCTTGACATTTAATCAAACACTTTCAAGGCACCCAATCACATAATCATATACATGCCCAATTTTCATCACATAGTTCAAGAATCATATTAGGTAATTTATACATACCCAATTTAAGATAGAATTTATTCTACCCATTTTAGATTCCCAAATCATCAAATTCTCAATAATAGGCAAGTGCTAAAGATGTTTAACAACCTACACATTCCATATCACATTTCTAGGTTGAAAATAAACCTAGTTAGGATGAAAATCCTACATCTTGAAACGTAAAATGAGTTGTAGACCTTCAAGAACACCACCCAATTTCAATCTTGAATTGTTCCCAAAATCCCGTCTCAAAAAATTCAGTGGAATCCATCTTTTTTGGTATGGATGCATAACCCTCGTCGAGGAGAACAATTTTAATACTTGACTCGAGTTGATTTGAGCAATGAGGAGGCATAGATCATAGAGAGAAGTTTGAATTTCTCACATTTTCCCTCTCTTCCTCTCCAATGCTGAATGTCAGCTGAACAATGGGGAGAAATCAGATTTTATCCCCTATTTATACTCCCTAAACTCTTGGTCCACAACGCGCCACACGACCTTCTTTTTTTACCGGGTCCGTTTTTGCCCCGAAACGATAAAATTTCGTCCCGGTTTAAGTTCAAAATATTTTTATTTCAACTTGCTTTAAATTATTTTTTAAATTTTAAATTTTTATTAAAAATTTTGTTTTTGAGTCAACCGAGACCCGATCACCTCGTAAAACGTGAAAAATTCGACTATCTCGAAATTCGATAAAAATTAACGGGGTCGCTAGATTTCGTGAGATGAATCCAACGATGAGATCCACTTCGTCATCTGAGCTTTAGAAAAATTTAGATTTATAACCTGTACTATAGTGACAAATTATCGTTTTGCCCCTTTTAGTAAAAAGTTTAAATTTACCCCGATTTTATAGCTTTGTTGTTATATCATTAAATTCTTTAAAAATGTTCTTGGTTGATGAAGTAAATAGAATGAGAATTACTATGGAACACCAAAATTTTAAAATTTTAAAATTCAAAAATAGAAAACATATATATCCGAGTTAAAACCAGATTGATAGTTAGTTTTTTTTCCTTTTCTTGTACATAGTAGTTAGATTTATTTTTTTTAATTACGTTATTTGATTTTATTTTTTTAGATTTGCACATACCCTTTTACTATGTACCCATTATTATTTGGAGTTTCATAGAGTATGTAAAACCCAGATAAATTTAATTTTTTTCCGAAAAAGGACAAAATGGTAATTTATCATAATAATGCGGGATTAAAATCTGTAATTTTTTTAGAGCTCGGATGATACAACGAGTCTCATCGTTGATTTTGTATTGCAAAATCGAGCTGCCCTGTCAATTTTTATCGAATTCTGAGATAGTAAAATTTTTCACCTTTTACGAGACAATTGGGTGACAAATGACCTCACAAAGATCCCAAAAAAAGAAATTTATAAAATTTCCTTGTAATTGAAGAAAATTTTAAATAAAAATAATTTAAACTTAAATCAGAATAAAATTAATTCGTTTCGGGACAAAAAATGAACCCGGAAGTAGGAAATGTGCGGTGCGATGTGGATCGCGCAATTAAAAAGTATAAATGGGGGTTAAATATCTAATTTTTCAGATATTTCCTCTCCCCACTTGTCTAGTTTCGCACGTTGAAGAGGAGAAGAGAAGGGAGAAAAGAACAACTAAGGGCCTGTTTGGTTTGCGTTTCAGAAAATAGTATTCGAAAATAGTTTTTGATAATAGTTTTAAGAAAATGGTTTTGATATTTTTTGAGATAAAAAACTTGTTTGGTTAGATGATTTCAAAAACAATTTTACAATACTGAAAATAGTAAAACCTGTTTGGACATCCAAAATATATATTTAAACAGTAATTTAAACATTAATAAAAAAATATAAAAAATTTATTTTTAGTTTGACAATTTCATAAGAAAAAAAATTCAATAAACCAAAATTTAAAATATATATATATACCCATATATATACATATATATACACACAGTATAATACGTATTTATATTAATATATATATATATATATACCCATATCTGAAAATTCAAAATTGTTCTCCTTATTTCCAAAATTTTCAAAGAAAACTATAAAAACAAGCTACACTTATTTTCTGTTTTTTTGACTCAAATCTCATTTTTTTTTTCCAAAATTTAGAGAACAAAAATGCTAAACAAACAGGTTTTTGGTGTTTTTAAAATTTTGAGAACAAAAAACAGTTTCTAGATCACAAACCAAACATGGCCTAAATTTCTACCTTTCTCTTTGCGATTTACGGAGTTTCGTTGGTCGAAATTACTTGGACCAAGAGTTAAAGTTGGTCACCACGACGAGGGCTACGTATACGTACCATGAACGAAGGGTTTCACCAAAGATCCAAGCAAAAGATTTTGTGAAATCAAGGGTTTTTGGGGCTAGGAAAGTGTCTTGAAGCTTTCTCCTTTTATTTTACGCTTCAAGAGGTAGGGTTCCTTCCTACTTAGGTTTATTTTCTAACCTAGGATGTTATATGTAATGGGTAAGTTGATAGAATTATATATCACTTACCAATTGTTGTGAAATTGATAGAAATGAGTATTAGAAATGGTTTAAAATGAATTCCTAACTTGGAATTGATATGTGGTAGTTGCTTGTGCAATTCCATGGAAATGTGATTTATGGGCATGTTATATGTGTACATTATTGCCTTGATGAGTTTAGTGTGTTAAATGCATGATTATGTGATAACATGCTTGGAAATTGTGTTGAATGAAGTGTCAGTATATGCTTAAAATATATTGACAATTTGTAGATTATGGATATTTTATGCTTAAGATATAATGATCCATAGTATGTGTTGAAAATAGTTCATATGACATTCATTACATATTGAACATGATGATAGTCTTACAATGACACATTACATTGCATTTGCACAAGTACATCGCATTCATGGGCATTATCATGGGTGTGGGTATACGTGCATGTGTTGGATCAAACACCATACTTGGTGGATGATAAGTGGGCTTGGTATTGTTAGACCAATGTTCAACAGAGTCGCATGGGTTGCACACTTGTGTCGGGTATAGCAAGAAGGGCTAGACTCTCCCTCAGGTGCAAGACCCAGCTACTGGTTTTATACATTTCCTATGATACAAGTCCAAAAAAGTGTAATGGTACGCGGAGCCAGTGGTGTGATTCCAAAAGTCTGCTACGCAACAAAGACACATGATTTTGTTTTACAAATGGTCATTTGATGTGTATCATCCAACAAAATTTGGTTTTATAAACATATGGCTTTTATTCCAAAAGAATCATTGGATGAAATTCATCAATGATAAATTTGCTACACATTAGAATTGCATTATGTTGCGAGAGTCGGTGAGGACTCGGGGTAAGGTGTATGAGTGAGTCTCATCTTATTTCACGACATGACATGGTAGAATTCCAACATTGAATGACATGTTCTTGTATGGAATGGATTATGCTTGTTGAATGTTGCATGTGACATTTCATATGCATCTAGGTTGAGTAGCCTCTTTAGGAGTTACCCTATTAAGCGTGGCTCAACTTATATGGGAATACATTTCAGGTGCGAGTTTTGTACCGGTGGGGGACTCTCATTCGGGACCTCCAAAATGAAGAAAAGGCCGACTTGTGGCCTTGAATCTATTTTTGTAAAACCATTGTATAAATTTGGTGAAAAGTATATTTTGGGCTTGTAATCATATGGAATTAATGGTAATAGACCTTGTATATATTAGGTTTTATGTGAAAAACCTTATTAAGCATGTTTTGGATGGTATTGGAATAGTTTGAAATGAATTGGAAATGAAAAACTGGTGAAACAGACATTTCTGGGCAAAACCTACCGGTAGCTCCATAAAAACCTACCGGTAGATCATGTACAGATAGCTGTTGTCACAGACAAAACCTACCGGTAGGTTATCGGTAGAACTTTTCCAGTAGATCAAACCCACTGATAGGTTATCGATAGAACTTTTTTAGTAAGTAAAACCTACCGATAGATGGTTAAAATCTATCGGTAGAACTTTCCAGTAAACAATAAATGGACAATAATTGGGTATGAAAAATGGTACATTAGACCAAGATTGAATCAAACGATAAAACATATACGGGTATTTTCGCGGGTTGACGGGTGGTCAACGGTTGAAAAAGGACCCCCGGTTTTAGGGGCGTCACAGAGTATATTATCGAGTCTAAGTTGGGAGTGTGTGCATATCCTTGAGTTTTTTTTCCTTTTGTGTTTTATTTTCTAGGTAATTTTATTAGTTTGTTATGATTACTTCTTTTTTGTGTAGTTTGTTTATTTTTTGGTGGTTTTATTGTTGGAGCTTATTGTTAGGTGTTTTTTCCCCCTCATCTTTGTCATTTTCTCATTGCATTATTGTTTTTGCATTGAGGACAATGCATGATTTAAGTTGGGGGTAAGGGTTACACCACCATGTCCATACTTTAAATAAAAAAATAAAAAAAAAAGAATTAAAAACTTGAAAAAAGAAAACATTTGATTTGGACTGTACCATTATCTCTTAATTAGGATAAAAAAATTTATTATTCAACTTAAATGTTTAGTTATTTGCATATTAAACTCTATAGGAGTTTATTCTATGTTTGAGTATCATATTCATATTTTCATTTGGAACTCAAATTTATGTACACCATGATTGTATTATTTTTGTGATTTATTGAATGAGATGTACATCTTAAAAAACTTGATATCTACAGTGGAGATGTAATGTATAACCTATGTGAGTTTTGTGTCATTCCTTGTTGGAGGGTTATAATACATTTGCTCAAAAAATTATTCTTTCAAATTCATTCTCTTTTAATAATCTCATTAATTTTCTTTGATCAGCGTAAATAAGGTGATTAGTTGATTATATCTCAATGCTAGAAGTACCTTACCATACATTTGTGAGACATGATTTTAGGCTATTTTTAGAATTTATTTGAGTCTTAGCCTATTCCATCTTTTTATTATCTTAAGAGTCATGTTTGAGCCAAAATATGTTTCTTTGCCACAAACAATAACCAAGCCAATTATAAAATATTTATACCTTACCCTGGCTATCTCTGGAATTTTACTTCTCATGATGTTGGAAAAGTTGTTGGCAGATACTTAATCGAAAAGAGGACAAAAAAAAGAAAAGAAGCAAATTATATTGAATTGTGAAAACTATTGGAAAAGGCAAAGGCTGTGAAGAGGAAAAG
This sequence comes from Ilex paraguariensis, assembly GCA_963454935.2. Classification (NCBI taxonomy): domain Eukaryota; kingdom Viridiplantae; phylum Streptophyta; class Magnoliopsida; order Aquifoliales; family Aquifoliaceae; genus Ilex; species Ilex paraguariensis. The sequence continues at coordinate 3,266,655 of CAUOFW020005057.1, forward strand.
AAAAAAAATTAATTATCTTTGAAAAGATGTTGGAAAGGGAGAGATAGAAGAAATACATGTTTTGAGCTATTCGTTCCAAAGAAGGAGATTTGGTTAGGAAAAAATTGTATTTTCGAGATACTCTTTTAAACCTTCAATTCTATAACCCGTTCATCCAATGCCACATTACATTCGATTAAAGTCCTATTTGATCTTAAGGATCTTGGCAAGTGTATGTACCCAATAATGAAATATGAGATAAATTAGCTACATTATTTTCATTCGTTTCTAATATTATTTTATGAGATTATGTCAAAGTCGTTTCATTTAAATTATGTTTTTTATTTTAAAAATATATGTGAGTTTTGTTTTGCTTTTAACTATAAAAATTATTCTCACATATAACCTATGAGTGAAACTGTCACTATAACCAGAGGTTTTTTGTTCTAAGAGTGAATCCTTGGTGAGATTTGTGTCGAAGCTAGCATTGAATAGTTAATAGAGATGTAGATATTGTTTGATAGATTTTTTAAAATTTCACTATCATTTCATACACACGAGTTTCTAATGTTGATGTGAATGTGATTACTTTTACATAACATTTAAATCTATAGTTTAGCTATTATGTGAATGATTTGAGTGGATGGTGAATTGTTTTTAAATTTTATTGTTAATTAGGAATTAATAATATGTTCTAAATTTGTGGATGAATAAAAAGAAGTGTGTAGATATTTTCTCTAAAAAACTGCACGAGAAAAACTCGTCCACTAGAGGTAACCTAGGGGTTTAACGGTTTGATATACTAAATGCAATCGTGATCCCTACGATAGTGGTGGTGTGTTTTTAGGTTGCTAAGAACTAGCAAAGCCTAAGTTGGGAGGGGGGGGTATGATGAGAGCGTAATATTGCTTATTTCATGTCTTATATCATTCATCTTAGCTATGTTAGTTATATATTTCATTTGTTTTAGCTTAGTTTCATCTTTTATGAAGAATATACGGTGTTTATAGGTAAATTAGTGTAAAAGTGAGATTTTGCAATCATTTTAATGCAATGGAGGACTTGGAGGATAAGTTAGGAGATCTAGGAGTAGAGCCAAGAGTATTGCAAGAATAATTGGGAAAAGGTTAGTCCTACTGGTAGGTCTTTTACTGGTTCAATAGTGAGCAGAATTAGGTTCTACTAGTAGTAGTTGATTTGTACTGGTAAAAGTTAAACAAAAACTTTGCTACTAGTAGGTTGATATTGTTCTACCAATAGGTTCATAAATAAGGTTGTTTTACCAGTAGCTGTGAAGAGCTACTAATTCGTCAAAGACAAAGAGTATGTAAAATTCGGTAAATTTAAACTTTAGTAAACAAGGGTAAAACGGTAATTTTATTGCTACAGTACGGATTGAAAACCAGAAATTTCCTAGATCTAAGATGACGAAATAGACCTCACCGTTGGATTCGTCTCGCGAAATCTAGATATCACGTCAAATTTTATTAAATTTTGAGATAGTCAGATTTTTTGCGTTTTACGAGGCAGTCGAGTCTCTGGTGATCCAAAAACAGAATTTTTAATAAAATTTCGAAAGATGGAAAGTAATTTAAGGAAAATTAAAATAAAAATATGTTGGACTTGAACCGAGACGAAATTTAATCACTTCGGGATGAAAACGGACCCGAAAAAAAGAGGTCGTGTGGCACATTATGAGCCAAGTAAATTAGAAGGTATAAATACGGGGAAAAATTTTTCCCCATTGCGTTCAATTGTTACCTGATAAGAGGGAAGAGAGGGAAATAGAGAAGCTTCTTCACTTCTCTCTACGATTTAGGAAGCTATAGAGCTCAAATCCACACGGGCCAAGAACTAAAGTTGCTCCTCTCACCAAGGGCTACGCGACCACACCAAAAATGATGGATTTTACTAAAGATCAAGGTACAGGATTTTTGGAAGTTTGGAATTTGGGCTAGAAGTGGGTTCTAGGGACTTCCTACGGTCGTTCCTTACGTTTTAAGAGGTAGGGTTCCTTCCTACTTGGGTTTATTTTAGAACCTAGGATGTTCTATGTATTGGGTAGAATGATAGAGATTCATATCACTTGTCTATGGTCGTGAAATAGATGAAATTGGGTGATTGGTGAATTGGATATGTGAATTTAACCTAATTTAAGTAAAATTCCTAGATTGGAATTGGTAGGTTGCAATTACTTGTGTAATTCTATGGAAAATGGGTGTTATGTGGGCATGCTATGTGTTTATTTTATGCCTTGTGAAATTAAGTGAGTTATTAGCATATGTTATGTGATAACATGCTTGAGAATCATGGTTGGATATGAAATGTTAATTTAGGCTCCTTGATATATTGACATAGTGATGGAATTAGTGTTTATATGCATGTTATATGTATACTTGTGGCATTCATCACATGTGAGTCATGGCATTGAAATAACAATGATGCATTGTATTGAATATGCACGGAGACATCGCATGTATAGGTGTGTGTGCATGGTTGTTGTCAACACCACACTCGGTGGATGACTAGTGGGCTCGAGTAAGCTTGGTCGAAGACCTGGCCGAGTCTCACGGATTACATGGTGATTAGGGTTGGGGTTAGTAAGAAGGGCCAGAAAATCTCTCGGGTGTAAGGCTTGGTGATGGGATACGCACTCCCTTGGTACAGTCCATGAAGTGTGTGGGTGTACGCGAATCTCTCGGTGGAAGTCCGTAAATTTCGTGTGAGTTGAGTGACCCTTGGTGTGAGTCCATAAACTTCCACCCTTACAAAGACCCTGGAAAATCTAAAAATGGTTATTGGATGAGTGAGACCAATGGCGGGGGTTGGAAAACCCGGTCATAGTACTCATGACATTGCATTAGGGAAAAGAGCCGGTGAGGGCTCGGGTTGAGTTGCATGAGTGGGTGTCATCTTATATCATGACAAGACATGTTAAATTCCAACATAGATTGATTAGTCTTGATTGGAACGATTGTTGTTTATGAAATGTTGAATGTGAACATTGCATATGCACTTAGGTTGGGGAGTAGCCTCTGTAGGAAATACTTTACTGGGCATTGACTCACCCTATACAGAAAAATATTTCAGGTGCGGGGTACACTCCGATGGAAGGCCCTCACACAGGACCTGAAGGATGAAGAGAGCCAACTTGTGGCTTGTATAACACTTTTGTGTAAATATTGAATTTTTGTAACATTATGGTGAAAAAACTTAGTTTTGATATGAAATTTCATGTAAATCAATGAAATGTATGGAATGGATTGTAATAGACTTGTATGGATCATGTATAATGTAGAAAACATCTTTATACATGTTTGGGATGAATTTGGTTAAGTTTGGGATTGAATTGGAATGTAAAACAGGTGAAACAAAAAAAAATGGGCTCAGCGTACCGGTACGCATACCGATACAGCGATGACACAGCATACTGGTACGGCAAGGTCCAGTAAGGCATGTGTACCGGTACGCTTTGGCAGATTTTGAAATTTTTTTTATTTTTCTTCCAAGGCCTTGGGCTATGCATCCTTTGGTTCCAATGATACAAATGGACTTAAATGGAGATATATTGGGGCACATTGAACCTCAATAGGATTAAATGTTTAATGGAATACGAGTGTTACGTGTGATGTAAGATTTCGGTAACAGGATAATATTAGCGTGATGTCGGATCAAGCGGCAATCATGGGCATTTTCGCGGGTTGACAGGTTGTCAACGGGACCCCTGATTTTAGGGGCGTCACAGAGTAGTTCTACTGGTAGGTTGAATTGTGCTTCCAATCGGTTCATCAGTGTTATAATTGTTTGAATAAATAAAGCTTCAAAGATATCTTCTAAAATTTTCAAGGTTTATTTGGAGGAGAAAGAGAGAAAATAGGAAGAGATTTTAACTGGCTAAATCTTAAAGATATTTTAAGAGATATCTTTGGAGATTTTCTAGGAATAAGAAATAAACGTAGAAGGAAAGATAATATCTAGAAAATCAGTTGTATCTCTATCTCTCTCCCTCTCCCTATTTTTCCTATGAATACCAATCCATAGGGGACATTGAGGGACACACCCGTTTCCTCCTGGGACGTTTTCCAAGGGGCTATTGCTCCTTCTCATTCTTCTTTATTGTTCTTTATTTAGTTTTATTTTGTAAGCACAAATCTTCATTATTTTTCAATTCTGTTGAACTAGTTACAATATTTTATTTCTTTTCTTGTAATTGCTTTCCAATTTCATTTTCAATATCAGTTTTATTTATTTGTTTTAAATTACCATGTCTTCTTTAATTGCTTTTAATTTCTCTTTCATTATGTTTGAGTAGTTTAATTCTCGTGTAATCGGATGAGGGAGTTTCATCTATGAATGGGAATTTTTGAACTAATTAGGATTTTTTCAAAGATTAAGTTATTTTTTTGATTGAATAATTAAAATTGAAAACACAGGTGATATGTATATCTTCTTGTTTTTGCTTAGACAACTTAGACTTGGCATGAATAATTCTTGCAATCATTGCAATCAACGTGATTGTAATTCTTTCAAAATTAATTCAATCAATTTAAATACACATTAGCTATTTTCTTAAGTAGGGTGTTTGATTTTAATCTTGAATGAGCTATAAATAAGGTCAAAATTCCTATTCACGGTGAGATAAACTTTGATGATTATCTGGTTCCTTTCTAATATTGTTTGTTTCGTTTTTAAATCAATTATTCATTTTTCCAAAAACCCAAAAAAAATTATTTTTATTTTTATTATATCACCATTCAGATTTGTCCTTCATTTTTCTTGAGGGGACGACACCAGTAATCACCGAGTTACTAAATGATATACATTCCTGCGCTTGAGAACCATTTTATTATCTATCCACTTTTGAGGTCAAGTAGAATTCAATTCATGAGTGTGGTCGACAAAAAAAATGTGTTGGAGGGCATGTCATAGTCCTTCAATGACCATTTCCTGCTATTAAAAGAGTATGACAGAAACACACAAATGTTGAAGAATCATTTGATCACTACCCATTATAGATCCAAGTATACATTCATTGACAAGATCATTGGGGACTATATTGGTCAACATATGGAAACCGACTTGTATCATCAAGGAGTTGGTTGGGGTGGGTGTCTATGAAATAGAGTTACTCTAGATGTGTTAAAGGCTCTCTGTAGAGGCATGAATGTAAGAGGGGCAAAAGGGTAGTCTTTCTAAGTGTTTTTCAAGTACAAGTGTTGCCAAATATTTGCAATTTTGTGGGTGCATTGGCCATGGAGAAAGGGAATGTACAGTGGGAGTGGATTTATAGGATTGCACTGCTCATGATTCTATACAATTTGGTAGTTGGCTACGAGCATCCGGAGATAAAATCATGAAGAATTCCCTACCAATCAAACATATTACTATGGTTGCCCATGTCAAAAATAATGGGAGATCACCCACCAGAGTCGAAAGTGAACTGTCGAGGAGTCGAAAGTGAACTGTCGAGGAGTGCTTCCCCCAGTTAGAATCTTGAAAAGACAATTCAGCCATTTAATGTGGAAGCGATTGATGACAGTCCCATGGATTTAGGGGAATCTCTTATTCCAAGCATAGGGTGGAAAGAGGGAATTGATTGTGAAAATAAACGGGTAAATAAACTTTCATTGGAAGCTGATATGGAGATCTTCTTAGCTGAAGGATTTCAAATTGAAGTGAGATTATCAAAAGATATTAAGCCAAACTTAAATCAAGCTTCTCTTGTAGAGGACTCAATGACTTGTGGCCCATATGTAGATTTAGACAAAACCCATCCAAACCCTTTTTCTTCCCAAGCCCATAATAATGGCAAACACGCTTTCGTTGGGCTAGACATTTATCCAGCCCAGACCAAGGTAAAACAAACCAAAGTTGACAAGGTGGTATTGGCTGACCTTATTCCAATCCCAACCCTACCCAAATAAAACCTAATCGATTATCTACAAGGCAAAGGAAAGGGTGTAGCCTTTGTGGACCAGAAACCTAAGCTCAACCCAAAAAAATATGGAAGAGGCAAGCTAGGGCAAAAAAAGATTCCACAATTTTGCAACTAACTCTGACTAATGGAGGGAAAAGGAAGACTAATTCTTCAATTAACCTTCCACTTGCAAAGATGTAACCAAAAATGAAGCAGAAAACATTCACAGCCTAGGTACAAAGTCAAGAAATGGTTACTACATCACACTTTTCAATAGCAAGATCTGGTTTCCAGACCTATCGATCATTGTGAAAATCTTAAGTTAGAACTATTGAGAAATTGGGCATCCTTGCAAAGTTCATTTTTTTCACGAATTCGTGAGGAAGGAAAAGCCCGACTTTGCGTTCTTGATGGAAAAAAAGTGCAAAATTAATGGAGTTGAAAGATTGAAGTTTGTGATTAATATTGAATAGGATAGCTATAGATTCAGATGGATTATCAGGTGGTTTGGCTTGACTATGGCAAAAGACATCTTGGCTACCTTACAGAGCTTCTCCTGCAACCACATAGACATATAGGTGGCTGGTAATAATGGGATGAAGGATTGACGATTAATTGGTTTTTATGGAGAGCCTAATGTTTCAAAACACACAAAAATCTGGATGCTGCTACACCATTTATGTTCATGAAATAATTTACCTTGGATTTGTGCTGGAGACTTTAACGAGATGCTCACAAATAGTGAGAAGAAGGGTGGAGCTTATATAGTAAATTGGCAGATGAGGGCGTTTGGAGAAGAATTTGATAGTTTGGATTTAGGTTTTGATGGCTATCAATATACTTGGTGCAATAATTGGTTGTCCCCATAAACAGTTTGGGAGAGGTTGGATAGAGCCTGCGTGACTACTTCATGGACAGATTTATTCCCAGTGTTTGGGTTTCTCACAAGTTTAGTCAAATTATGATCATTATAAACTACTTATTGAGATAGAATCAAGGAGTGAAAGGTACCTGAATGCTAGGAAAAATAAAAGGTTTCAATTTAAGGCAGTCTCGGTCAGATGAAGTGATTATGAAACGGTGATTAAGAGTGCATGGAGTCCTTTGATTCTTTTCAAAAATTGTTCAATTTAAGTAGTCCCACTCTACAATCTAAACATTTATGGATTAAAGTTTTTTTTCATTGATTCTTTTCGAAAATCAAAATGCCTTTCTTCTGGGTAGACTAATAATTGATAATGTCCTTGTAGCCTTTAAAATTAAGCATTATCTCAAATGCAAAAGATGGGGGAAGAAGGGAATTGTTTCTCTAAAGTTCGATATGAGTAAGGCCTATGATAGAGTGGAATGGATTTTCTTAGAAGGAATGATTGGAGTTCTAGGTTTTTATCAATGTTGGATTCATTTGATCATGCAATGTGTCAAGTCAGTTTCATACCCTGATTTTGAATTATGAGCAGATGGATTATTTCCATTCCGAAAGGTGTATTCGACAAGGAGACCCGTTATCATCTTATCTTTTCCTTATCTATGCAGAGGGGATGTCGACATTACTCATGGATGTTGAATGAATTGAGCTAGTCACGGGTATTTCAATCGGAAGAGGCTGTCCAAGATTATCCCATCTATTATTTGTGGATGATAGCCTATTACTTTTCAAATCATCCACGTCATAGGCCAATGCGATGAAAGATTTGTTAAGAGTGTATGAAGTAGCTTCAAGTTAGCAAGTTAATATGGACAAGTCAGAAATTCTATGTAGTAGGAATGTCTCAGATCTTAGAGTTGAAGAGCAGAGGGTCATCTTGGAGGTGTCTCCAGTTCAACATCATGAAAAATATTTAGGGTTGCTTTAAATGGTGGGTACATCCAAAAAAGAGGTCTTTGTGAATATAAGGGAATGGGTCTGGAGAAAATTGCAAGGATAGAAAAAACAAATATTATTCAAAGCTAGTAAGGAAGTGGTCATTAAAACAGTAGCCCAATCTATCCCAACTTATGCTATGGGTTGTTTCAAGCTCCCAGTTAGCCTGTGCAAGGAACTAGAATCGTTAGCATCTAATTTTTGTTGGCGCAAAAGGATAGGGAAAGGAAAATACATTGGTGAAGTGAGTGACTTTGTGTAAAGGCAAGAGCAAGGGAGGCATGAGATTTTGAGACTTAAGGACCTTCAATATGGCAATGCTAGCCAAGCAAGCATGGAGAATTCATCACGATACCTATACACTTCTCCATAAAGTAATGAAGGTGAGATATTTTCCAATAACCACCTTTTTTTCTGCAAAATTGGGTTATAGAACTTCATATATATGGCGAATTATACTTGAAGCGAGGAAGGTCATTGAAGTTGGCTCTAGATGGAGGGTAGGCGAGGGTACTCAAATTAAAGTTTTGAAGGATAGGTGGATTCCAACTCCATCCACCTTTCAAGTGGTCAGCCCAAGGAATCTATTGCCTAAAGAAGCTACTGCTAGTGACCTTGATTAACCCTAAATAGTGCATTAATGAATTAGGTTATTAGGTTAATTGTGTTAAAGAATTAGGCTAAAACAATTAAGTTACATGAAATTAGGGTTAGAGCGTAAATTAGGGTTAATGTGTGAAACTTGATTTTTTCAGGGTTTTATGTGGAATTACGCAAAGTCAAAAGGAGTAAAGTGTATCAACTTAATCAGCAAGGGGAGGCTAGTGCAAATATCACAATACTTCAACCAAGCAACCAAAGGAAGAACCAGAGAATTAGCACCATTTGGACGATGGCTAAACCGCCTCACCTTTTGCCTTCCTCCCATTGGTTCAAAGTTGCAACAAAATGGCCTAATTGGCCAGGATGAGTTCTGCAGCCTTAAGCCCCCTTCCCAGCTTCTATAAATAACCATCTCAGCTTCATTTTCAGCATTCTTTGCCAAAGGAGGGACAGAGAGTTCAGAGAAAGTCAGAGACAGTCAAAGAGTAAGAGGGAGATACAGTAAAGCGAAGCCCTATCGAACCACTTTCTAGCCCGACTTTACTTCTACATTTATGTCTATTCCTTTTTACTTGGAGGGTTGAACCTCTCCCACTTTTGTGCCCTAGTCAGTAATAAGAGTGGTAGTGTTTCAGCTATTCCTCGGGGAAGGATTTTTTTGTATTTTGTTTTGTTTCTAATGGAACTATATCGCACTTCCTGCTCGTGTATAGTAATGAGGCGTGAGTAGTCCTTATACCCTTCAGTGAAGGGAGAACACATGTACGATATTGTTTAAGTTATGGAAATGTCAATGTTCTATCTATGCTTTAATGTTATATATACCTCCCTTATTGATAGATGGTTACATTTATAATATGCTCATGGTTATGAATACCATGAGGTACTTAATACTATATACCATACTATCTACTAATTATGTATTTCATGCATGATACAGTGATGTACATGATTGGGCTTTATGTAACAGTTGATAGATTGGTTGTAGATGGGTTAAGTCTCAGCATAGCCAATGCTTTTGATTCGATGCATAAACCGAAATCTTGTCATTACTAAATCACCAACCTGCCGATTGAATAACTGTAGTATTCCTCCTAAATGGCTTGTCTTCTAGTTTACTAGGGTTGTTTAACTGATACATGGTATAGAGATGCCGATTGAATAATTAAAGTATTCCTCATGAATGGATTGTCCTCTGGTTTACTAGGGTTATTTGATTGTTGCATGGAACATATACATCCGGCTAACCTAATCAGTTACTGTATTATGATTCAATATACATCAAACCTACCGGTTGAGTTTCTAGTAAAATGAGAGTTAATTTGTTGTAAGGTGGCATTTTCAATGACTGAAATAATATCATGCATGTGGAATTCCCAAACTAAAGGGTACCTTTTTATTATTGTATTTCCACAGTTTTAATTAAGTATTTATTTTTATTGTTCTAAACTCACACCACAGGCTATTCTATTACATTTTGTATATGTAACAACTTCACCGTTTCTATTTTGAATTCTAATATTTAGCTCCCTGTGGGTTTGACCTCAGACTTAAATGGAGAATTATATTTCAATTTGACCACTTATACTTGAGTGTACGACATTATTCAGTTAGATCAGACCTTATCAACTCGAATACGCATTTGTGGAATAAGTAGTTGGCTGACACTATTTTTATGGGACATGAAGCATAGGCTATTAAATGTATTCCTCTAGTAGCCACTCCTATTGAAAACAAGTGAATTTGGCACTACAACTCGAAGGGTAGATTCTCTATTCGAAATGCATACCATCTAGCCTATGATCTCAAACTGTATGATTCGACTGCGCAATAAGCTAGAACATCATTAAATACTAGGAACGATAATTGGAGTTTTATGTGGAACCAAAGGGTCCCAAACAAGGTCAAGATTTTCATGTGGAGAATGTTGCCAGATGCCCTTCCTATTAATGATAATCTCATGCGCAAGAGGATATAAATGAATAACCTATGTTGTGTTTGCGACAATGAGGCAGAGACTATAATGCATATTTTGGGGGATTGTCATTGGGCTAAGACTTCTTGGGAGGGCTACTCTTTACAACAATTTGTGCATGCTCCAACAGTCAATATAGACTACTAGTTATGGGATTTGTCAAAAAAATTCTACAATTTTCTATTTTTTTAGTTCATTGCTGGTTAGTCTGGTCTCATAGAAATGGTGTCATCTTTTAGAGCTTAAAGAATGATCTCTTATCTGTGAGTCCAAGAAGTTGATGAGTATCTACAGAAGTTTGAGCAATGTTAGGAACTTGGGTCTCAGTCGATAGTACCTAATGTTGTTTCAGCGACATCTTTGGTCAAGTAGTTCCATCTAAGAGCTGGTTCTCTAAAGGTAAATTTTGATAGGGCTATGCTCGAGATGGAAGGCACCATTGGTGTGGGTGTTGTAATTAGAGATGAAAGAGGGATGTTCATAGTTGGATTGTCCAGGAAGTTTGTTTCGTCTTGCGAGGTGTAGACAATAGAGATTTTTGCTACTTAAGAGGTTGTCTCAGTTGCATTGCATAGTAACTAGTAAGAGGTCATTTCGGAAGGGGACTCAATCAATACGATGAAGCTGCTTATAGAGACCGATGCTAAGTTTTGCTTGAATCTCAACTAGGTTCACCCAAGTGCAGGTGGTCAAGAAGTAGTAATAACTCAGAAAGACCGAGGTCGTTCCACAGGGAAATCGGGAATGGTAGACTAATAGGTAAAAGGAAGGAGTTTAAAGTGAAAAGGTTATTTTGTTGTGAAATTTATATCAAACTAGGACGAATTTAATAGGAGAAGAAATACTTTCTAGCATTGGGATTGGAATTATTCATGTATACCAATTATTAAACTTATGCAATCATGTATTTATCTCAGTTGATTTCCAACATTAGTGTAGTCAACCGGAAGGTTTTACATTGAAAAATATTTGTCAATTGAATTAGAAAATAATCAATAAGGAACCAGGTTTGTGAACTCGCAGGAAATCTTACAATTATTCCTCGCAAGGAATCAACCTAGTGAATAATTGTACCATTTTATAGAGCACAATCCTATACTAAAATCATTCGTTCAATCTATGTGTAAATAATAATAAAACTATACAAATAAGTCACTAAATGATTGCATTCATAAAATAATTGTCATACACTTATAAAACCAAATCCCTAGCTAGAAAGTACAAAGGATTTACTCAGAATCAATAATGAGAAGATAATACTACGTAGAGTTTTTAGTTGATAGAAAGACTCTCCATTTCTCTAGCTAAACCTATCTATTTATATTAAATCCTAAAATTACCAAAATTAATCCTGAATACATAAAAAGAATCTTCCTATGTTAAATAAGCACGACGTCAGTTAAGCATAGCATGTTTGGACGGAAGAGCTGCGTTCGGACGGAGGTCTACAAATCATGACTGTTGACTTGGTCAACTTTGTAGAGTCCGGACATGCACAACCGCATCCGTACTCCTTGAATTCTCCGAATTGGCTTCTCATCAGCTGCGTTTGGACGGAAGAACTGCGTTTGGACGGACTATTTTGGTTGAGAAGCATTGGTTGGGTTGAGATGTAGGAGAGTTATTTTTGCTTCTAGGGCTACTGTTATTTAAAGTTAGCAATGCTATGCTTATCAAATTTATTTACCAAATCTTCATATTAAATGATGTGACCCATTGTCGAGGATAACCATGTTGCCTTGGTTTATCGGTGATATCTCCCACGCTCTGCCGATGTTCACATTTTGGTGGCTATGGCACAACCCCTAACTGCTAATGGTCATGGCTTCATTCCATAACAGTTATGATCCATTGATGTTGAGAAAAACTTTAATGTAACGGTGACATCACGTCATGATCGTCATATAGTGTCACTATCTAATAAGAGTATAACAAGTGGATCCCACATATTTTAGTAACCACCATTTCATGTCATTTGGTAACCAACTCATGTAAAAAATTGGGGTCTATTTTATTTATTTTTTCATGCTTGTATTGGATGGTGACAACACATGACATTGATGAGTAATGTCACCATTGTATTAAATATTTACTTGTTGATGCCAAGCTGTGCATTTGTTCTCACCCATTATCTAACTATTCCGTTCATGTATCCTTACAAATCCAGCGTACATCTCTCTTCTAACTTCTATGGGATGAATATTTTGTCTAGTTGCCGTTAGTCTTGTTCTTGATTCCTTACTTTCGGTCTACATGACTGAGATGATCATACTGAATTTTATTCATCTCATCATATGCTGTTGATTCTTGAATTTATATTTTTGGTTGTAAACAATTTTAAATAATGATAGATGTGGAGTAAAGGTCAAAAAAAAAGATAAGGTAGTAAAAACTTATCCTTTTATGAGTACTAAATCCAATTTAACAATAATCAAATTGAAAATAGACAGTCAACAATGACAATGACATCAATTGGGATGTTCAAGAACAGGGCCCAAGGCCTTGCCCAATTAATTTATAAGAAAACAATTGTTCTTTTTATTCATCAAATTTTGGGTCAAGCATTTCCATTTATACACTAAATCAACTAATAGCATTTCACTATGCTTGTTTATAACATTGGAAAGCCCTTTGAAAATAATTTATCACACTACAAATGGTGCATCATTTGGATTTTATAAGAAGTTAAGGAATTTTACCAAAGAGCGTCTGATATGCATGGTAACCTTGAGATTTACTATTATTATAACTCATTTCAATTTTTATCTTTTTCAATGAAACAAAGTTTATAATTTGTATTTTCTATTTCTCTTGATTTCTCTCTTACCCACTTAGTTTTTTGTAAGCATTATACATTAATTTTCCAAGTTGCTAACTAAGCTTGGTATTTTGGACATAATTCTTTACCTGCATTTGTCCAACGTTATGAGGGAACCTTCACACACTTTACTACTAATTTGGGGCGACTAAAAAGTAATGCCCCTTAAGCATGTTTTGAAACACCAGGTGCTAATGCAACGCATCACTTAAGGGAAATGCCTAAGTATGTAGTCATATATGTTTTATGGATCATATTTGTTTGTGCAAAATTTAAGGCGAACTCCACGTCAGCTCATCAGATCAATCACCTAAAAGAAAAAGTCAAAAATCGGAGGGGGAGGTCCGAGACTGACTCTCTAATGCCTAAGTCAGTAATTAAGTCACGGATATTGAATATCTTTTTGGGCCAAGAGTGGCATCCCTCATTATGTTCCCGTAGAGCTCCATTTATAAGCATGTGGAATTTGATTTCTTTTGGGAGGGGACTCTAGCCTCTCTTATCAGTTGGGTAAAAGGACAAGGTTGCTCTAGGGAGTGGACTCTAATCTCTTTTATCATTTCAAGAGATGTCCTAATTAATTGAGACTTTATCTCAACATCGCTGATCCTTAACGTCAATCTTCAATGATTATCTTAATATAGAGGTTTCATCATGCAGGGTATAACATATAATTTGAGCTAAGCTATTCCTTAGACCAGAGGTTCTCGTTAACGAGCTCGGCTCTCCCAAACTCTGGCTCCCTAACTATTTTGTGAATCTTTCTTCCTAAGCTAATTTTTTCATCATCACTTGCCCCTAATCAGCTTTGGCCAGCGTGGGTATCCTGTGAGTCTTTTGTATATGTTTATATCCATTACTTTTTATCTATTACGTTCTTAGGAAGTGGAGGCAGCAAATGTGCACACGTCCTATACTTCAATAGTGGTGGTTATATAACAACTGTTCTTCCCCCTATTTAAACTGAGAAGTGTGTTTTGAGTGTCCCCCACACAATTATACATTTGTAATTTTGGAATTATACTAGACACGACCTATAGGAGGGGGTGCATGGATGTAACGCCCAAAAACTCACACTGGAAGACATTATTATCTATAAATCATTCATACCATGAGAGAAACTAATAAAATTCATAAATAAATGGAATTTCATTCACCACCCATAAAACTAAAGCATAATCTAAAACAAATATGTCAAATCTTGACAATTACATACAAAAACAAAATATTATCTTCCAGCGGAATAAATAAAACAATATCCTTAACATTGTCTCATAATTAATCTCGCAAATTAGAATATAAAGTAAGCAACTCTAAACGTGCACTTTGAGATCCACATTCCCATCAATCTAAGCTGCCCAATTTACTTGCTCATCCAATCCGAGCTCTTTCTCTAGACCGCAATCTGAAAAAGATGTTGTTTTTAGAGGTTGAGCACTAAACTCTGTAGAAAAATTCACCCAGACGCGGATAAAATTTCAAAAACATATAAAATAGGTCGATCTTACTTTAAAAAATATCACATATAAATTTTGAAATAAAACAATGATAGTTTATCAGATCTCAAGTTTACGTTGGAAGCAATATAATAAATATAGAGGTAAAACTAACTTTCAGTGCCCCAAAATTCACCCTATAAGGAATTACTATTTATAAATCATCCAACTATGAGAGCAACTAAAAATAACTACTAAAATAATCCACCATTCATTCATCTGATAAAGAATAAATACTAAAGTCAATAAAATATTATAACTTCTCCAACTTACATTTCAAAAACAAATGGTATCTCACAGCAGAATAATTAAAACTAGTTGAAACCTTGTTTCTTAGAAATCCCTCAAATAAAATAATCTCAACTAGAAAGAAACATCTCTAAGCCTCCACATCAAGATCCACATACTAACACTCTACAATCTCAAGGTCAACTTGTTCATCTAATCTGACATCCTCTTCCCCGCCAAAATCTGTAAATGTTGTTCTATGGGGTGAGTAAAAGCCCGTAGGAAATCCCTCTCCAATCCAAATAAGGGTTCAAAACAAATAAACGAAGGCAAGTCACAATTTTATAGTTCTTAATATACTAAAATAATAAATGAATGAAAATATACAAGAGATCATATCAAGAAACCTTCACAATTTTGATTTTCAAATTCTAGGGTTTGCCGAACATCACAATTTCTTGGAACAAGAACAATTAGCTGATTGAAAACCTAATTTAATCGATAATAGGAATAGGTCTTTCACAATAGACACGTATTTAGGAAAAACTAGGGTTCCGAAAATTCAAGAACTATACTTCTTGAACGCAAAACATGTATCTTGTTTAAAACAACATATTAAACAAAAAGAAACCAAGAACGAAAGATTATCTAGAATATAATAATTTAGAAGTTTCAAAACATATATAGTTATAATCTAAGTCTCAATAAAAGAACTTGAGAAGAATCTCCTACCTTTAATTTGCTATTTGTTTGTAGTTCTAACGTATTTGATCCATTCCCGACAAGAAAATCCTCCCCTTTCTCAATCTTCTCCCTTCTCTCAACTATCTAGGGTTTACTAGGATGGAAAAGAGGTAAAATAGTCCACAAAATACGTCCCTAGGTATTTAATAGGACCCTAATTTCAAAGAAAAAACTCTAATACTGATCAGGGAGGAAGTTCGAACGATTGTCTAGCGTTCAAATGAGGGCAAAAATATCCACACATGCGTTCGAACGACTACCATGCATTCGAATGGTCGCTCGTATTGCCGAAGGCACCATTCGAATGGTCCCTATGCATTTGAATAGTGGAAATTCTTTGAAATTGTACAAGCCCATATGTGCGTTCGAATGGGTGATGTGCGTTTGAACGGTTTGTGTTCATATCATCAAAAGAACCGTTTGAACGGCACTTCACCGTTCAGTAACTATCTATCCCTGAATTGTGGCTCAATGTTTACCTATTTTGAAGACAATTCATGAAATTTTATTGAAATGCACTTTTGTAGCCTAGAAGTCTAGTTTCTACTGTAAAATTTTAGGTCAATCATACGTTGGGGTGGAAGGTTATGGTCAAAATACTAAGGTAGTGACAAATTCCATTCTACCCTAATTTTTTCGAAAATACATTTTAATTCCAAAATACTTTCAAACTTCCAATAAATTCCATAACACCTATTTCTAAGGCTTCTTGACCTTCTGAATTTATTTTTGATGTTATTTTGCTCTAAATATACTTAAAACTTAACCAAATTTAAGTGACCATACCCAAACCTCAAGCTTTTCCATATATTTTATCTTTTTATATAATTACTTCATTCATAGTTTATCCATCCTTAATTCACTCCTATGTCATCAGATATATAAGCAATACAAAATAATTACATCATTATATTAGGATGATCAAGTGGGGTTTACAATCCACCCTCTTTAAAGAAAGTTCATTCGCGAAACTTACCTCGAGTAGAGAACAAAAAAGGATACTTCTCTCGCATCTCCAACTCGTGTTCTAGGTTGCTTCCTCCACCCCATGATGTTGCCACAAAACCTTCACCAGTTGGATTACCTTATTGCGAAGCACATTCTCCATGGAATTGAGAATCTTCACTGATTGTTCCTCGTAGGTTATGACGTCTTGAATTTCAATTCCTTCCAAATAGACAACATGCGTTGTATTAGATTTGCACTTTCTTAACATTGGCACATGGAACACATTGTGTATTCTTGACAACTGTGCTCGTAACCTTAGTTGATATGCCACTTTACCCATAGCTTGGATCACTTCAAATGGTCCAGTGTACCTTGGAGCTAACTTCCCTTTTTTGCCAAAATGGAACAATCCCTTCTTGGGTGACACCATGAGAAACACATAATATCCCACTTGAAATTCCAATGGTCTTCTCCTTCTGTCCACATAGCTTTTTCTGTCTACTTTGAGTCGTGCGTAGCATTTTCCAAATTAGTTGAATTTTCTCAGTAGTCTCTCGAATCATCTCTGGTCTAAACAAACTACTCTCCCCATCTTTTAACCAACAAGTCAGGGACCTACATGGTCTTCCATACAATGCCTCGTAAGGGTCCATTTTGATACTCGCCTAATAGTTGTGGTTATAGGCAAATTCCACTAATGGGAGATGTTCACTTCAGCTGCCCTTGAGGTAAAGAATACATGCCCTCAACATATCTTCCACGATTTGGATCACACTCTTTGATTGACCGTTCGTTTGAGGATGAAAGTTTTTACTTAAATACAACTATGTCCCCAATCCTTTCTACAAGCTTTGCCAAAATTTTGCAACAAAAAAAACTATCTAGATCAGATACAATTGATAACAACACTACATGTAACCTTACTATTTCCCAGATGTACAATTGTTTCAAGGTTACCAAATTATCCATGGTCTTGACAGTTTTAAAATGGGCAATATTTGTTAATCTATCAACCACCACCCAAATCGTATTATATCCCTTAATGTTTTTGGGTAGCTCAGACATAAAATCCATAAAAAAAAATATCTCACTTCCACTCAAAAATTGGTAATGATTCTAATGATCCTGCCGATTTTTTATGTTTACTCTTTACCTATTGACAAACTACGCATTTTGTAATGTACTTAGCCACGTCTCGTTCATTCCTTTCCACCAATATTGACGTTTCATGTCTCTATACATCTTAGTACTATCTGACTGTATGGAAAATTTTGAACAATTGCTCTCCTCCAATACTTCTTCCTTTCACTTGGCTGTTGTTTGGTACACATAGTCTTCCACAAAATTGTAACTCATAATTATATACATACCAGTTCTAAACAATCTCACCTTTCTCTACTCTACCCCAGATAGTTTCCAAATCTAGATCTAATCTTTGCAACTCTATAACCCTTGTCAAAGAATTGATTGAGCTATAAGATTGAATAGGCACGGTCACTTCCTTTGTTTATCCAATCATAGGTCAAATTCCTCTAAAGACTCAATGATCTTTTACCTACTAACAACAAGGGCATTGATTTCACCCTGAGACTTTTTGCTAAGTTTATATGCTACCACATTAGTCCTCCACTGATGGTAGTTGGCTGTGAAATCATAATCTTCCAGGTATTAAATCCATATTTTTGGCATCAGATTCAAGTCTTTATGTGTAAATATATACTTGAGGTTTTTATGATCAGAAAACACTTGAAACTTTTCTCCATACAGGTAACACCTCCACAAATTAAGATCAAAAACCAAAACGTCAAGCTCTAAATCGTGAGTGGGATAGTTATGTTCATAAATCTTAACTGTCTCGAGCCATAAACAACTACATTTCCTCCTTGCATTAACACACATCTCAAACCTCGTAAGAAGCATCTGTGTACACATCATATCCTTCACCGCTGTTTGGAATTATAAGGATAGGTGCAGTTGTCAACCTTTCCTTTAGCATAATGAAGGCTAGGCCACACTCCTGAGTCCACATGAAAGTTTCCTCCTTCTTTGTAAGTGGGCCATTGGCATAGCTAGCTTTGAGAACCCTTACATAAACCTCGGTAATAACCTACTAAGCTCAGCAAACTACGTATTTCTATTACATTCCTGAGTGGTTCTCACTTCATCACTACTTCAATCTTTTCGGGAACAACAACTACACCATATTTTGACACCACATGCCCAAGGAATTTCATTTCCTTCATCTAGAACTCACATTTACTCATTTTAGCGTACAACTTATGCTCACTCAATGTCAGTAGCACCACTTGAATATGGTGTTCATGTTCCCTTTGTGTCTATGCTTGATTCGTTTTGGCCCTAATCTCCGAACACAAACCCTCGAATGTGTATATGAATTATGTGTGTAAGGGAATGTCACTCTTCCTTTGGTTTGATGCTAGAAATGGGGAAAACATGTGTGTGGATGAAAATAAGTATGTGTGCAAAAGTGCTCCCCAAGCGTAGAGAGACTTGTAATGTCGTGTTTTACTTGAAATTGAGTATTCCAAGGTCATCTCCTCAGGGAAGGAAATGTTGAATTGTGGTGAAGATGATTTTGTAGAAATGAAAAAGTGTAAAATCTTGTCAATTGGTGTTTGGGTGAGTGAAGATTGTTGGTAAAATGCAATTAAAACATGGTTGGCTAATCCGAAGAGGTTATTTCAATGGGAATACCAAATCAACTCAATTCATTCAATCAATGGTGCCTAGGTGCTTGATTGATTTGTAGAAAGTGATGAACTAATGTGGAGTGTAGGCTCAAGCAGACCCCGTGACAAGTCTAAGGTGTATCAAGATCTCACAACCACGTCTGCACTGAACCTAGTCAAAACCAAACACTTTACACTATGAGGTAGAATTAAGAAGAGTTGATTTAGCATACCCAAGAGGAAGTTCCCCTTGAATTAGCCAACAAAAATCTTAGCTACTCATGTTTAAAGTAAAAGCATTCATAATGTAAAGAGACATGTAGATGAAATGGACTAAAAATAGAGATGAAATGAAGCTTAGAACTTGTATTAATGCAAGGAGAAGGTAAACTACAAATGATAATTCATTTCATACCAAAATGGAAAGCTTAAAGACAAAACCCAGTTAAAAATATAAAAGTGCAAGAACATTGAATTAGGATTGATTACACTTGAAATAAAGGAGATTACAATGCAAGAAATGAAGATTACCATTGAAATACAACTTACTACAAGTGAAATAGTGAAGGAAATGCAAAAATCTAACTTTCTCTCTCTAAAACTTCATCTTCTTCCTTGGAGCTTCTCTCTATACTACTCCTAAGCTTAGGTAGCCTCTCCCTTTCAAAAGCTTGTAAAATCTGAATATATGGTGTAAGACTTGCTGAATTTTGTCCATAACCCCCTCCTAGCTTGTGTGAACTCAGTTGTAATGAGTGGGGAGAGGTTGGACACTCCAACAAGCAAAACAGGCCAAGCATGGCTCCTCTCATACTTACCCAACCACCCATCTTCTCTTTCTTTCTTCTCCCATGTTTCTGTGACACCCCTAAAACCAGAGGTCATTTGTTAATCATTGACCATCTATCAACCCGCGAAAATACTGTGATTGTCACACAACTCGACGTCTCGTCAATAACATCCCCTTAACCGGGATTATAACCCACACATGACACCTGTGTTCATTTTATCATTTGATCCAACCATGGTCCAATGTACCAAAATTCATACTCTATTATAGTCCATTTACATCCTTGGAACCCAAGAACCCATAGTCCAAAAGCTTGGCAAAGAAATTTTTAAATTTTCAAATTTTTGGAAAGTGTACCAGTAGGCCATACCGATATGGGTTGCCCATTGGAAAAGCCATACCGGTACAGGTAACTCACTGGAAACTCCATACCGGTATGGTTAACCCACTGGACCTCGCCATACCTGTACTCCATATCGATATGCTTTGCCGACCTTTGCCTATTTCACCTGTTTTTCATTTCTAATCTATTTCAAACTACTCCAATACCATCCAATACATGCTTAATAAGGGTTTTCACATAAAACCTATTATATACAAGTTTTATTACAAGTAATTACATACGATTACATGCCCAAAATATAATTTTTATGATAGTTTTACAAAAAAAAATGATTCAAGGCCACAAGTCGGTCTTTCTTCATCACTAGGGCCTCAAATGAGAGTCATCTGCCGGAGTGTATCCCGCACCTGAAATATTTTTCCGTATATGGTGAGCTATGTTCAATAGAGTATCTCCTACAGAGGCTACTCCTCACCCTAGATTTATATGAAATGTGTACATGCCATAATCAACAACCATTATCCATTCCAATTTAGAACATTCAATTTCAATGTTGGAATGCTACCATGCCATGACATGAAATAAGGTGATACTCACTCATGCATTTTACCCTGAGTCTTCACCGACTCCCACAACACAATGCAATGCATATGTGTAGTACATTTGTCATTGATGAAACACATCGAATGATTATTTTACAAAACAAAATCATGTGTCTTTATTGGGTATTGGATTTTGGAATCACACCGCTAGCTCCGTACGCCATTACACTTATCCAGAATTGCACCATAGGGGAGTGTATGAACCAAGTAACCGGGTCTTGCACCCGAGGGAGAATCCATTCCTTGTTACTATACTTGACACAAGTTTTTCTTTTATACAACCATGCAACTCAGTCGGATCTTCAATCCAAATTTACCGAGCCCACCCATCAATCACCAAGTATGGTGTTTGATAAACTCATGCACACA
The DNA here is from genome assembly GCA_963454935.2 of Ilex paraguariensis. Taxonomy (NCBI): domain Eukaryota; kingdom Viridiplantae; phylum Streptophyta; class Magnoliopsida; order Aquifoliales; family Aquifoliaceae; genus Ilex; species Ilex paraguariensis. The sequence goes on from CAUOFW020005057.1 coordinate 3,288,021, forward strand.
CACACACCCACATCTCATGCCCATGGATGCGATGCCTCCGTGCAATTGCAATGTAAGATATCATTGCAATATCAATGTTATGAACCATATGTAATGAATGTCATATGAACTAATTTAACCACATATTCCAACATATATCATGGCAATTAATATCAATTGCATATAATTACCACAAATTATCATGATTGTTAATGTATTAACAACACATATCAACTCATTTATACTCAACAACAATTCGCAAGCATGTTACACATAACTCATGCTATAACAAACTTAATTCTCACATAGGCATTTAACAAAACACCTTCAAGGCACCAATCATGTTATCACACAAAATTACCCACATAATAGCAAGTTCAAGAAATCATACAAGCAACTTCCTTACACCACATTCAAACTAGAAATTGGTCTAAGCTGTTACCATGCCCATTTAATATACAATTCCAAGAAATTTTGTGACGCCCTAAAAAATTGGGGGGTCATTATTTAAACTGTTGACCACTTGTCAACCCACGAAAATGTCCATGAGTGCCGCTTAATCCGACATCACGCTAATATTATTCCATTACCCAAAATTTTAACTCACACGTATTACCCGTGTTCCTTTAATCATTTAATCTAATTGAGGTTCAATATACCTCAATTTATCTCAATTTATTATCCATTTGTATCCTTTGAACCAAAGAAACCAAAGTCCAAACGCATAGCAAATTAGTTTTAAAATTTCTGATTTTTGGAAAGTGTATTGGTACGCATATCGGTATGATTTGCCTGCTGGACCTCACTGCTTTGCCAGTTTTTCCCTGTTTCACCTGTTTTCAAAATCCAATCCATTCCAAAGCTTTCCAAATTCATCCTAAGCATGTATAGTGAATTTTTCTACCTAAAACCTCATTTACACAAGTCCATTACTGTAAAATCCAGAAAATTTTGAATTTTTTCTAAAAAGGGCAAAAATGGTCATTTGTCACTTATAATGCAAAATTAAAATACGTGTTCTATAGAGCTTGTATGACACAATGGACTTCACCATTAAATTCGTATCACCAAATCTAGTTATCCAGAAAATTTTTATCGAATTTCGAGATAGTCGAATTTTTACATGTCGTTTGAGGCGGCTGGGTGACGGATGATCTCACAAAGGTCCCCAATTATAAATTTTATAAAATTTATGTATAATTGAATAAAATTTTAAATAAAATTAATTTGAACTTAAACCAGGATCAAATAAATCGTTTCGGGGCGAAAACAGACCCAAGCAAGTAGGGGACACTTGGCGCGACGAGGGCCAAGTCTTGAAAATTATAAACAGGGACTAAAATTAGATATTTTGCACAAAATATCAGCTGAACTCTGCTAGTTTTAACCTATGGGAGAAAAGAAAGAGAAAAGAGAGAAACCAAGATTTATTTCGTCGATTCTCGGGGTTCCGTCGAGCCAAGAATTAAAGTCAATTACCTCAACGAGGGTTACGTCTACGTACCAAGAAAGAGGGATTTCACCGAAGATTCCAAAGGGAGATTTTGAGAAAATCAAGGGTTGAAGGTTTTGGTGGGTGTTCTTCAAGTTCTAACCTTCGGTTTACACTTCAAAAGATAGGGTTCTTGCTACTTTGGTGTATTTCTAACCTTTGATGTCCTAGGAAAAAGGGTTAGATGTATATATGACCTATAACTTGTATATAGTTATGAAAATGAGAAAATGAGCATGGAAATGGTTTAGACTAACTTCTAGCTTGAGTTTGATGCATGGTAGTTACTTATTTAATCTCTTGTAACTTGGTGATTATGTGAACTATTTTATAGACTGATTATGGGGTTGTTTCTATGGACTATTTTGGACTATTTTACGGATTGATTATGGGGCTATTTTTATGGAATGTTTTGGACTATTTTATGGACTGATTATGGGGCTGTTTTGAGGCTATTTTTATGGATTGTTTTGGACTGTTTTATGGACTGATTATAGGGCTGTTTTGAGGCTATTTTTATGGGTTGTTTTGGTGGCCTATTTTGGGGCTGCTATGTGGCTATTTAGGGGCTGTTTTGGCGTCCTGTTTCGGGGTCGTTTTATGGCTTGTTTTAGGCTGTTTGTAGGCTGCTATGTGGGCTTGTTATATGTCCACATTATGCCTTGAAAATTAAGGGTGTTATTGCTTGATTATGTAGTAACATGATTAGGGATTATGTTGGAAAGAAATGCTGATATATGTGTATTAATATATTGACATTGTAATGAGTTTTTAGAGGTTATATGCATATGATATAATTGTCCATGATACGTGATGAATGTGTGATTTAAGTTGTCCATGTGACATTCATTATATATGAGACATGACATTGACATGCAATGATACATTACATTGCATATGCACTGGGACATCGCATTCCATGGGTGTGAGTGCATGGTTGAAAGTAAACACCACATTTGGTGATTGATAAGTGGGCTCGGTACTGTTGGACCAAGGTTCAACAGAGTCGCACGATTGCATGAAATGGAAAACTTGTGTCGGGTATAGCAAGAAGGGCTAGACACTCCCTCTGGTGAAAAATCCGGTTATTAGTTCATACACTCTGATGGTGAAAGTCTAAAAAGTGTAGATAGGCTTGCGAAGCCGGCAGTGTGATTCCAAAATCCGCTACCCATAAAAACACATTGTTTTGTTTATGAAATGATCATTCAATGTGTAACATCCAACAAGTTTTGGTTTATAAACACATGACTTTTATTTCAAAGTGATCATTTGATGTAATTCATCAATGACGGATTTTATTACACATTGGCATTGCATTGTGTGGTAGGAGTTGGTGAAGACTCGGGTTATGATACATGAGTGAGTTTCATCTCATTTCATGGCATGACATGGTAGAATTTCAACCTAGAATTGCATATTCTTACTTGAAATGTTGATGTGAATATGAAATGTTGAATGTGAACCTTGCATGTGCACTTAGGTGGGAAGTAGCCTCTATAGGAAATACTCTACTGAGCGTGGCTCACCCTATACGAGAAAATATTTCAAGTGCAGGATATACGCCGGTGGAAGGCTCTCATCTAGGACCGCAAGGGTGAAGGAGGCCGACTTGTGGCTTTTCTAACTCCTTTTGTAAAACTTTTGGATCAAACTAGTTTTGGCATGTAATTTTATGTAAAAGAGTTGTAATTGAACTTAGATGGACTCTTTTTAATATAACCTTGCATGTTTTTACATTAGTATGGATAAATAGATCTGGTGTGGTCAATGTTTACTCATAAATGGACCCGGTGCGGTCATTGTTCCATATTGGGCCTCAGATGAGTCATATGAATGTATATTGCACATGTTGGATTTTGGGTAGAGCTCCCCGTACAAATGAGACTCTGCCCGAATTTTGTTAAATTATGGATCCCTATAAATGGGACATTACGGCGCCATATCGAGTTACTCGGTATCCACGGGTATTCCGCGGGTTGATGGGTGATCAACGGACCCCCGAATTTTGGGGTGTCACAATTACAATTTATTTACATAAATTTACATGCCCAAAACATGCTTTTATCAAAGCATTACAACATTCAAGGTTAAAGGCCACAAGTTGGCCTATCTTCACCCTTAAGGCCCTGAATGCGAGTCCTCCTCCGGTACGAACCCCGCACCTGAAATGTGTTCTCGTATAGGGTGAGCTATGCTCAATAGAGTTTTTCTATAGAGGCTACTCCCCACCTAAATGCATATGCAATGTTTACATTCAACAACCGCAATCATAAATCCATTTCATACAAGAACATGCTATTCAAGATGAAATTTCTACTATGTTATGTCATGATATGAGGTGAAACTCACTCATGCATATTCACCTAAGCCAACTCTAGCTCCCACAACATAATGCAATGCATGTGTATAAAATATTTGTCCTTGATGAAATACATCCAAAGACCATTTTGAAACAAAATCATATGTTTATAAAATCAATTCATTTCTGGATGTTTCTCATTAAATGAATCATTTATATAACAAAACCATGTGTCTTTGTTGGGTATCAGATTTTGGAATCACACCACTGGCTCCGTATGCCATTACACTTTTCTGAAATTTCACCTCAGGGGAATGTATGAACCAAGTAGTTGGGTCTTTCACCCGAGGGAGTGTCTAGTCTTTCTTGCTATACCTAACACAAGTTTTTCTTTCATGCAACCATGCGACTCAGTCAGATTTTCAATCCAACTTTTCCTAAGCCCATCACCAATCACCAAGTATGATGATTGATCCAACCATGCACACACACGCACCCATACTCATGGCCATGGATGTATTTTTCCCGTGCAATATGCAATGTAATACACCATTGCAATATCGATGTCATGCCCAATATGCAAGAAATGCTAATGAGCAATTTAACCACATATTTCAACATATGTCATGGCAATTTACATCATAAGCATATAATTATCATTCTCTATCATAATGTCAACATACCAATGAACGTATACCATTATTTATATTCAATTAATTCACAATTATGCTACCACATAATCCATGTCAATAACACACTTAAATCACAAGGCACATTATAAACATATAACATGCCTACATAAAACCCAATTTCATGAAATTTCACAAGCACTTCCATATAACCAAATCAAGCTAGAAATTGGTCTAGGCCATTTCTATACCTTCTTTTTTTTTTTTTCTAATTTTCATGACTACAAGTAAGTCATAAGTCATCCCATACATATGAACACTATAGGATAGGAATTAGTCTAAAGTAGGAGGAAATCCTACCTCTTGGAGCGTGATATGAAAGGTAGAAAGCTCATGGCACCTCCCTAGCCCCAAAAAGCTTGATTTCCCAAAATCCTTATTTGGATATTCAGTGAAATTCCTCGTTCTTGGTACGTACGCGTAGCCCTCATCGCGTAGACCAACTTTAATTCTTGGTTCGATGAATTCTGATAGACGAAACTTCGTGGATTGGAGGAGAAGGCCTTGAAAAATAAGTTTTCTCTCTTCTCTCTCTTTCCACTCTTCAACGTCTGATTTAGCCGGCCAAATGGGGTGAGAATATCTGATTTTTCAGATATTTAGCCCTTATTTATACCCTTTAATTTTGTGGTCCACATTGCCCCGCACGTTTACTACTTTCCGGGTCCGTTTGTCATCCCGAAATGATTCATTTCATCCCGGTTTAAGGTCAAATTAATTTTATTTGAACATTAATTCTATTATAAAAAAATTTTAAAAATTCTATTTTTGGAGACGTTTGTTAAGTCATTTGTCACCCAATTTATCTCGTAAAACGTGTAAAATTCGATTATCTCATAATTCAACAAAATTTAATATGACAGCTCGATTTTGCGATACAAATTCAACGGTGAGGTCCGTTGCATCATCTGAGCTCTATAAAATATTGATTTTAAACTTGCATTATAATGAAAAATTACTATTTTGCCCTTTTTCTGAAAAGATTCAAAGTTTTCCCGGGTTTTTACAAATTTTCACAAGTGTTCTCTCCATATCAAATTCAAGCTAGAATGTGATTTAGGCCATTTTCATACTCATTTTCACATATCAACAACAATAGGCAAGTGACCTATGTTGTTATATGCCCTTACCCATCCCAGATAACATCCTAGGTAAGAAATAAACCCGAGTAGGAGAAAACCATACCTCTTGAAACATGATACGAGTGGTACAAAGCCTCAAGAACACCTCCCAAGCCCAAAACTCTTGATTTTCCCAAATCTCCTCTTTGGATCTTCGGTGAAACCTTTTGTTTTTGGTACGTAGGCATAGCCTGCGTCGTAGTGATCGACTTTAACTCTTGGTCTAAGGGATTCCGACCGTCAAACCTCCGTGAATCGAAGAGAGAATGGTAGAAATCTATTTTTTTCTTCTTCTCATTCTTCCAACGTGTGAATCAGCTGACAATGGGGAGAGAAATATCTCAAAATCAGATATTTCGCTCCTATTTATACTCTTACAATGTGCGGTCCATGTTGCACCTCATGTTTCTTATTTCTGGGTCAGTTTTTATCCCGAAACGACTTAATTTCATCCCATTTTAAGTTTAATTTAATTTTATTTGAACTTTCCTTCAATTATAAGAAAATTTTATAAATTTTATTTTTTGGGAACGTTTGTGAGGTCACTCGACACCTAGTTGTCTAGTAAAACGTAAAAAATATGACTATCCCAGAATTCAACAAAAATTGACTGGACAACTCAATTTTGCAAGACGAATCCAACGCTAAAGTCCATTGCATCATGCAAGCTCTATAGAAATATGTATTTTAATTCTACATTATAGTGGCAAATTATCGTTTTGCCCTTTTTAGTAAAAAGTTCAAATTTACCTGGGTTTTACAGTCTCTCACTTCAAATCTGACTTTTTGGGATTAGGAGAACATAATGGGGTGTCAATTTTGCAAGGTATGGTCTGGATGAGTAAAGGTGGATCCCCCAAAGTTGGTGGAGTCGTGTGAGCAAGTTTTGGCATATCTGGAAAAAACCTACCAGTAGAGCGATGAAACCTACCGGTAGGTTTTTTCCAGTAGGCAAAACGTACCGATAGATTTTGATAAACTTCTATTGGTAGGTCGTAAAGGGGATGCTAGCTCAGGACCAGTTTTCGTAGATTTATCATAACGTTTGATCCCATTGTCCTATTGAGCTGAAATTTTGACATATCATGGTCAAAAATGGGGAAAACTGAGATACTGCTACCTACAAATCAAAATTTCAACATTATTCATAAATTTAACTAACTCTAAGTAATTAAATGCAAAGTTAAGTTAAAATTCATGTAACGAGGCCATTAAATATGCAATATTACATGCTCATCAGTCTGTGAGATCAATATGTCATCAATAAACACAATAACAAACTGATCTAGATACGTTCAAAAAACCCTATGCATCAGATCCATGAATGCTGTGAAAGCATTAGTCAATCCAAATGGCATGAAAGTATATTTGAAATGACAATACCTTGTATAAAAAGCTGTTTTAGGAATATCCTCTGCCTTGATCCTCAATTGATGGTACCATGTGCTAAGATCAATCTTGGAATAATACTTAGAACCCTTTAGCTGACCGAATAAATCATTAATTCGAGATAATGGGTATTTATTCTTCACCGTCACTCGATTTAACCTTATGTAGTCCATGCAACTGATTTAGTTGCTTCCTTAGTCCCTTTAACTCCAAAGGCGCCATCTGATAAGGAGCAATAAAAATGGTTCTATTCCAAAATACAAGTCGATGGTGAACTAAATCTCTCTTCGAGGTGGTAAGCCAAGTAACTCATCCGGAAATACATATGGAAAGTCTAACACCACTAATATCAACTATCAAGGGTAGTCAACTAGTTTCTCTACCATTAGGCTAGCTACAAAGCTTAGACTACTTCCTGCCTTAGCCTATAAGAACTGCTTACCCATCATGGGAAAAGGGTGAGAAGCATTCCACTCATTTGTAAAGCTGAACACTAGTCATTGTGACTGGAATACAAACTTTTTTTTGAAAGCAATCCATTATTGCATGGTATGTAGACAATAAGTCCATTCCAAAGATCACATCATACCCTTGCATGTCCAACACCACCAGATCTACTCTCAGCTCATGTTCCCCTACCTAAAGTATACAATCTTCACACACCACAAAGGTTTCCAACCGTTCTCCAGTAGGTAGGTCCATATTTAATCCCTTGTCTAAGTTTTCACATTTCAATCATAATGTTTTAGCATATGACTTAGGTACAAACGAGTGAGTTGCATTGGGATCAAATAATATACATACCCAAGAATTATAAAGTAAAATAGTACCTTCAACCATGACATTGTCGATGTTTTCCTTTGGTTGGGTCATTGCAAAGATTCGGCCTTGAGTGTTACCAGTTGGTCCAATTGCACCAAAGTTCTTCTATGGTGGTTGTTTCTAAGGCAATCACATTCTATTGTCCTACTACCTAATTGGTGTTCGGTGGAAACAATGGGCAATTATTTTTGAAGAACCTGAAACCTCCACAAGGAAAGCATTGATGTGGGTCGTTGACTACTCTATTTTGAGTATCCCCAGCTCCTCTAACTGGTTGACTCCTTTGCTCCGAGTTCTAATCGGGTCGATGGTATAGAGTTGCCCTCTATGTTGCTCCACTACTACTACCTATTCTCAAAGGACCTCCTCTAGCAAAAGTCTGCCTTTGTCTGGCCTCCTCTGTGTCTCTCTCCATCAAATTTGGCTGTTCCACCAAATCCTTGTACTCTCGGATCCTAAGTGCAACCAGCTTCTCATGAATGGAAGACCTCAAACCTTGTTCAAACCATTTAGTCCTCCTTGCATACGTGGCTACAAACCCAGTCACATAGTGATATAGCTCATCAAATTTAACTTCATACTCCGGAACCGTCATACTTTATTGCTTTAAAGGCAAGTAATCTACACTTATACTATCCTTCACAAACTTAGGAAAATACTTATCTTGGAAAATCTAATCAAATACTTCCTAACTCATGGTATCCATCCGCTTCACTGCAATCCACCGATGATCTGCTTCTCCTTTGAACAAATAAGTAGCTAGCCCTACTCAAAGATCTGCAACAATCCTCGTACTGTCACTCATTTTCCTTACCCTCCTAATCTAATTATCTGCCTCCATTGAATTAAAGCTTCCTTGAAAAGTGTGTGGTAATTGTCTCAAGAATTCTCTTAATATGTTTATCCTCCTTGACTCTTGATTGTGCATCGAGTCTACTTCTGAAGGGTGTGTGTGCCCATTGTGGTTATTCCCATTCCGGCTTCGCACCAAAGTGGATAGCTCTCTCATACACTGATAGATACCCTAAGTAGCATCTAGAGGAGGTAGTGGTGGTGGGTTAGCTAAACCTCCACACCCTCTTCTTCTTCCACATCTACCATCTATTATGCACACCAAACACCATTTTAGTTTCCTTGCACAACCATCAATATTCATTTACTCTTAGCATATGCATAAAATTCCTATACAGCTCAAGCCTACTTTCTTTGCACCTATCCTAACACTCCAATGGTATTCCATAACCTACAATTCCCATATAAGATCTAAAACCTAGGCTATGATACCAAACATATAATCCCCAAAATGCACCCTAGAAGGCATTAATATCTATAAACCATTCAGAGTAACAAAAAATAAACATTAACATGATCCACCATTCATCCATCTAACCAAACCAAACTAAGCCTTATGTCCCAATCATTTGGGGTCGACACCATTCATCCATCTGATAAGAATAAATACTAAAGTCAATAAAACATTGTAAATTCTCCAACTTACAATTCAAAATCAAATAGTATATCGCAGAAGAATAATTAAAACTAGCTAAAACATTGTTTCATAGAAATCCCTCAAATAAAATAATCTCAACTAAAAAGAAACATCTCTAAGCCTCCATATCAGGATCCACATACTAACCCTCTCCAATCTCGAGTTCAATTTGCTCATCTAATTGGATATCATCTTCTTTGCCATAATCTATAAATGTTGTTGTAGGGGGTGAGCAAAAGCCCATTGGAAATCCCTCTCAAATCCAAACAAGGTTTTAAAACAAATAAAAGAAAACAAGTTGCTTTTGGAAAATAACATATATACCTTTGTGAAAGTAAAACAATGACAATTTTAATGACCTCAAGTGAATAAATATGAAAGAATTAAGACAATTAAATGATAACTCAATACCATCATCTCATATTCTCATGTATGTTGATTACTTCTTAGGAAACTACACAACGATTATATCTCGTTCACACACCACATACTCACAACCTCAATCATTCCCGTAGGGCACATCATAAACCACTATAGGAAGGGCATATACCATCTCTCACGACATTGAAGAATCCTTCCCAGAAAAGGTATTTCATCCCTCTGCCTCAAATCTACGTGAACAATAGTGGTTGATCTTAAAAGAAACAATCCACTACAAGTAGTAGACAAGCATCTCTTCCCCACTGGGATAGAGTAACCTCTAACACTCTACGATAGTTCTCAAAGGCAATTCAAGTTCGTCACACCCAAACCATACAAGAGATGAATCCACAACAACCGTAACCTTAACCAATCACAATTTTCATTAACAATTCAAGTATCACAATTTTAAAGTTCTTAATATACTATAATAATAATGAAATGAAAATATGCAAGAGATCATATCAAGAAATCATCATAATTTTGATATCCAAATTCTAGGGTTTTCCCAAACATTACAATTTCTTGGAACAAGAACAAGTAGGCGATTAAAAACCTAATTTAATCAATAATAGGAAATTTAGAAATCAACAACCAATAGGTCTTTCACAATAGACATGTATTTAGAAAAAATTAGGGTTTCAAAAATTCAAGAACGATACTTCTTGAACGCAAAATATGTATCTTGTTTTAAACAACATATTAATAAAAAAGAAACCAAGAACAAAATATTATCTACCATATAATAATCTAGAAAATTTAAAACATGCATAGTTATACCCTTAGTCTATATGAAATAACTTGAGAAGAATCCCCTACATTTAATCCGCTGTTTGTGTGTAGTTCTAACGTGATTGATCCATTCTCGACGTGAAAATCCTCCCCTTTCTCCCTATTCTACCTTCTCTCAACTATCTAGGGTTTACTAGGATGGAAATAGGTAAGAATAGATACAAAAAGACATCCCTAGGTATTTATAGGACCCCAAAAACAAAGAAAAAAAAACTAAACTGATTGGGGAGTATTGTTCAAATGGTTGTCTTGCATTCGAATGGAGGCAAAAATATCCACACATGTATTCAAACGGTTGATCGTATTGTCAAAGGCACCTTCTGAATGGTCCTGATGCATTTGAACAGTGGAAACTCTCTGGAATTTCTCAACTCCACATGTGCGTTCGAATGGGTGATGGGCATTTGAACGGTCTGTGTTCATATCATCAAAAACACCATTTGAATTACATTTCACCATTCAAATAGTGGTAACTATCTATCCCTAACTTGTGGCTCAATGAATTGTGGCTCCATTTTTACCTAGTTAGAAGTCGATTCACAAAATTTTCGTTAAATACACTTTTGTAGCCCTAGAAGTCCAGTTTCTACTTAAAAATTTCAGGTCAATTGGACATCGGGGTAGAAGGTTATGGTTGAAATACTATGGTGGCGTCAAATTCTATTCCACCCTATTTTTCTCAAAATTAATTTTAACTTCGGAATACTTTCAAACTTCCAATACACCTCATAACCCTTATTCCAAGGCTTCTCGACCTTTCAGATCTATTTTTGATGTTATTTTGATCTAAATTTACTTAAAAATTAACCAAATTCATTTCTCCTATAAATGACCATACCGAAACCTCAAACTTCTCCATATATTTTATCTTTTTCTAGAATCAATACATGCCTAGTTTATCCATCCTCAATTCATTCCTATGTTATCACATATATAAGCAATACAAAATAAGTACGTCACTATATTAGGATGAACAAGTGGGGGTTTACATTAAGTCCATAACCTAGTTCCAAAAGATATATCTTAAGTATGCAAGTACATTTAGCATGAATACACACATTGAGAATATCTTGGCCCACACTCACACACCCAATCCTCGCAAGGATACACAACTTTAGAAAGAATACACCGACACATTGGCAGTGATGAATGCAATCCAAGAATAGTATACTAGCCTTTAGCCTCTCGATACTCATGACCAAATAGTGGTTTGGTCCTTGCAAGGCACTAATCTCACTACGAGTGGTAGGGAACCTTCAAACCTACTCGAGGTAAGAAATGCATCTACCCATTCTATGATACCTGGTCAATAGTTACCCATGTTCATCAAACCACCCATACAAGAGATACTATACCAAACCAATTCATCAAATCACATGTAAACCAAGCACAATAATTTCACAAGTACTTTTCTAATGGAGAAATTCAAGAAAATATGCAAGAGATCATCAAGAACATAATTTTGTTGTTCACAACCCAACGCGAACATTTTTAAAATCAAGAACAAGGAAATATCATGTGTAAAACCTATATTTCTTGAAAACTAGGGTTGGATAACAAGACGATAGTTTTACATAAATCTATTTCAAAACAGAATATAATTTTCAAGAAAAACAAGATTTAATGATTACATATCATATACATACGATTTAGAATCAAAAACCTACATATATATTAACCCTAGCATCAAAAAACGAGTTTAGGAAGAAATCTTTACCACAATCTGATGTTTGAAGATAACCCTAGCATGTTTGAATCAATCCCGTTACGACAATCCTTCTCGTTCCTCCTCTTTTACTTCCTCTCAAGCTCTCTAGGGTTTTTTAAGTAGAAAAATAGGTAAAAAAAAAACACTTTAGATTGTGACCCTAGGGTATTTATAGGGTAAAAAAATGAAGAAAACTATAAAACTAATTAGGACCCTTTTTAGTGAGGTGTTCATATGGTTTTGGGTAGTCCAAATGGTTCCAAATCTCTATTTCTCCTTAATTCTGTTGAAATGCTCCATTTTTTTGGGGGACAAACGTCCAAAGCTAGGAACTTTTTTTTCATATGTCCAGCTCGATATTGACCTAATTAGAAGCCAATTCAGGAAATTTTCATGAAATACACTTTTGTAGTACTTGAAATCTAATTTTTGTTGTCCAAATATCAAATCAATTGGATATTGGAATAAAATTTTGTAGCCAAAATATTAAGATAGTGGCAAATTCCTTTCTACAAGAATTCTCCCTATAATGCGTTTAAACTCCGGAATACTTCCAAACTTCAAATACACCTTATATAACCTCTCCCAAGGTTTTTCAACCTTCTAGATTCAATGGTGATATTATTTTGACTTAAAAAAACTTAGAAACGTACCTGTCTATCTTTCTCAAACTTACACGCTTTTGAAACAAAATTTAACACAAAAGTCAGTATATGCAAAACTCAAACTTCATGATTAATCCTCCAACAAAGATTTGAAGTTTCTATCATCCTTATGAAAGAACTATTAATATATTATTATCTAGTTTGAAATCTTATATGGAGTCTTACAATGGATGCACAAATGCTTAATTCAACAATAAAAAATAATTCAATACAAATCAACCATCCTTATCCCTCCAAAGCCCTTCCACCAATTCAATAAACACAAGGATGACAATAAATGATAAATCAATCAAAGAACCATATCATTAAACACACGGTGTGTGAGATGTTGCAAGTGTGCATTTGTATTGTAAAGCAGCAAATCAACATAAAGCAATTTAACGTGGAAAATCTCTTGAAAAAAAAAACAAAGGGACCATACTCCACCAAACCTAATCTAATGTACTCAACCTTTGGTTACAAGATCAAAAGACTTATACCTTAGCCAAGTCGATGGTTAGACACTTTCCTCCTTGTACTTTCCCTTTGGATTCACCACCACAAGGTCTTGAGTACTAGCTTCAAAGGGTGAATCTAGCTCAATGATCCAACTTCTCCTCTTTAATCTTCAACAAATCCTCCCAAGGTATTCAACACACCGCTATGGGTTCTTTGTGATTCTACAAGATCTCTCTCTTTTCTTCAACTAAGAAGGTGAAGCATATGATCTGGCCTTTGCATTCTTAGGGATGTCTATGGTATTTCTTGGCTCTCTTGTAAAACTCGAGAAAATTTAAACTTTTTCCGACAAAGGGCAAAATAGTAATTTGCCACTATTATGCGGGTTCAAAATGCATATTTCTAAAAAGCTCGAATGGAACAATGGAATTCACCATTAGATTTGTATCGCAAAATTGAGTTACCACGTCAATTTTCGTCGAATTCTGAGATAGTCGGATTTTACATGTTTTTCGAGACAATTGAGTGACGAATGAACTTTTAAACGTTCTTAAAAATAAAAATTATAAAATTTTCTTATAATTTAATAAAAAGTCAAACAAAATTAATTTGAACTAAAACCGAAATTTAATTAAGCCGTTTCGAGTTAAAAACGGACCAGGAAGTGATAAACGTGCATGGCGATGTGGACTGCGCAATTAAAAAGTATAAATAGGGTTTAATATCTGAAAAATCAGATACTTTGCTCACCCATTTGTCAGCTAAGCTCAGTGCTCAGACGTTGAAGAGAGAAAAGAGAGCGAAGAGAGAAAAAAAATTATTTTTCAAGACTTCTTCTTCCGATCTAAGAAGTTCCGTCGGTCGGAATTGATTGGACCAAGAACTAAAGTTGGTCTATGCGACGAGGGCTACGCCTACGTACCAAAAATGAAGGATTTCACTGAAAATCCAAGGACGAGATTTAGTGAAATCAAGGGTTTTGGGGCTAGAAAGGTGCCTAGAAGCTTTCTACCTTCCATCTCATGCTCCAAGAAGTAGGGTTTCTCCTACTTTGGTTTATTTCTTACCTAGGTTGTCCTATGGAATGGGTAAGGGTATATAATGACCTAGGTCACTTGACTAGGGCTATTGAAATGAGGAAACGGGTATGGAATTGGCCTAGAACAATTCTTAGTTGGGTTTGGCATAGGAAATTCATTTGTGAAATCCCTTGAAGCTTGATTTTGATATGTGGATGTATTTATGTAAACTCTTGAAAATTGGGTTTATGTGGGTATGTTATGTGCTTATAATGTGCCTTGTGATTTAAGTGTGTTATTGATATGAATTATGTGATAGCATACTTGGGAATTAATGGGATACAAATGTTGATATATTAACATTATGATAGATAATGGTAATTATATGCATTAATATAAATTTTCATGACACATGTTGAGATGCGTGGTTCAATTTGTCCATATGACATTTATTACATATGGGACATGATATGTGTTTAAATTGGCTCATTGGCATTCATAGCATGTGGGCATAATTGTTGTTAGCAATGGTTCATTACATCGCATATGCACAAAGAACACATTGCATTTCATGGCTGTGAGTGCATGGTTGATATCAAACACCAAGTAGGTGGGTGATAAGTGGGCTCGGTATCGTTGGACCAAGGTCCGACAGAGTCGCATAGATTGCATGACATGAAAATTTTGTGTCGGGTATAGCAAAAAGGGTTAGACACGTCCTCGGGTGCAAGGCCTGACTACTGGTTTTATACACTTCCTAGGTGCAAGTCCAAAAAAGTGTATCGGTTTGCGAAGCTGGTGGTGTGACACCAAAAGTCCGCTACCCAAACAAAGACACATGGTTTTATTATATAATAATTCATTTGATGGGAAACATCCAGAAATGAATTGGTTTTATGAACTTATGCTTTTATTTCAAAAATGGTCTTTGAATGTATTTCATCAAGGACAAATGTCTTACACACTTGCATTGCATTGTGTTGCGGAGTCGGTGAAGACTCGGGTAAAGATGCATGAGTGAGTCTCATCTCATTACATGACATAATATGGTAGAAATTCCAACATAGAATTGCATATTCTTGTTTAGAATGTTATTGAGTATAAATGTTACATGTAAACATTGCATATGCACTTAGGTGGGGAGTAGCCTCTGTAGAAAATATTCTACTGGGCGTTAGTTTCACCCTATACAGGAAACATTTCAGGTGTAGGGTTAGACCTAACTAACATTATTCAAATTTGTAATACCACTTCCACTTTTATGCCCAGGCCTCTCCAAGTTGGGAAAATGCAATGTGGTTCCTACTAGGCCCCAAAGAAAACTAGATGCAAAATAAAATAATTCTATAATTGGTGACTTTGTAAAGCCTTTTTATTTTCTTCGGAGAATCAATCCCATGATGGAAAGAGAAAGTGAGTCTCCCGGAAGTCACTCGACTTAGGCCAGTTGAGGAGCAATTTATAGAAATCAAGATTTCCTTCAATATACGTGTTTTAATTGTTTTTCTTGATAAATTACTTATCATGTATTATTGAAGCCTAATTATACACAATGAATCCCACTTAAATTCATTTTAAGTAATTTCCAAAAGAAAAACAAATAAACAAATGTATATTTGAATAAACCTCACTCCATTTTATAGTTGTTTGCTATGAGAAAATCAGGGCGGAAGGAAGAGTGAAAATATGAGCAACAAAAGCTTTTCGAGTTGGTGAAGGTTGAAAATAGACAGAAATGGAGGGGAGATCTGCCACCCCAATCCATTTAGCAATATTCAGAGTGTTGATCATCTCAATAACAAATAAATTGAATCTTCATTAAATGTCAGAATCACTAAACACCTCGAAAATGAATAAATAACATCTCGATAAAATTTAAACTACAATCGATCGAAAATCTTTCATTCGTTAGTCAACCCGATTCTCCACCAAATTTTACTTCAAGTTTAACCTGCACTTGAGAGGGTAAATGAGGCGGTGAGCCGGAGAAAGCTCAGTAAGTAATTTAAAACATAATATAGGAAGTCAAAAACGAGATGATAATTTATCAATTAGCCGATAATCAATAGATGACACATGAATAAATACGATAATTTACAGAACACAAAAATATTGAGCATGTCAGCGGACTTGAATGTTCGAATAATTAAATCAATCATGGTTGAACACTTGATCAATCTCGACAACAAATTAGGCATTACTCAGTGTATTTTAATATAGTCATGTTGGTCACAAACACGATTCATAATTATAACCACGCCACCGACTGTACCTCATGCATGAGTCAAAAAATCTCAGGTATTCCACCAATACCAACATCACAACGGTTAACAAAAAGTCAAATGAAATATCTGAACAAAATATCATTTTAAAACTCGAAACCAAACAATATGACAATTCGAATACGAATAGTACGATATCAATAAAATACTCTTTGCAAATAGATTAAAAGAATATATATCATGTATAAACCCTAAGTAGAAATCAATATTTAATACCCGAGAATATTATACATGAACTTCAATTCGAACAGATCAAAAATCTCGATTCAATTCTCTTGTAAAACTCTCCATTTAGATCTCGATTAATAGAATATATATCATGTATAAATCACTTACACAATCTTAAGTAAAAATCAATATTTAATACCCGAGAATATCATACTGAAACTTCAATTCGAACAAATCAAAAATCTCAATTAAATTCTCTTGTAAAACTCTCTGTTTAGATCTCTTTCTCCTTTTCTTTGTTTCCGCCAACAACTTCTTGGTTTTCAAAAACTTTTGGTTTTTTTTTTCCTTATGTTTCCATCCAGTTGCTCTTTCTAAAGCACACATAACATATCTACTTTAACATTCTCTAGAGATGACAGCACACACACTTTCATTATTTGAGTCTTAACAGTCACCTCACTATTATTAATTATTACCTTATTTTTTTTCTTTCTTTACCTTCTTTGTTTGTTTTATTCCTTCTTTCTCTTGAATCTATTATCAATTACTTCATTTATCAAATTTATTTACCGATCTACTACCATTTTTAACTTATTTACCAAACTACCGTTGTTTTAAAGGCGGATTTGGCAAATCCAACTTCATGGAAAAAGCGGATTTGACAAATCCGACTTCATTTTGAAAGCGGATTTGATAAATCCAACTTCAATTAAAAAACGGATTTGGTAAATCCGACTTCATAGGGAAAGCGGACATACCAAATCCATCTTTATATGGAAGGCGGACATACAAAATCCGCTTTTATATGGAAAGCGGACTTACCAAGGTGCAAGCCTTTATATGTATAATTGTGTTGATCGCCAAAATAGTATTTGACTATTTATTGAATACGTTTGGTCTCTCTGATTCTATATTCTTTGTGAATAAATTACTCAGCTTTATTAGTCGTTAAAAATCCACTAATAAATTCTATCTAAATTTATTAGTTATAACCCGTGTCTGAAGATACGATAAAATATAAAATTCGAGCATCCAAAAAATCGAACCCACTATATTAAATTTTTTCAAAATATATTAATTACAAATTAATCAAATATTAAATGATTAAATATATGATAAAAATGAGTGATTTATTTTTTAGGAAAAAAAAATATAAAGTCAAGAATTTCGGGTGGTATCCCAGTAAGAAAATTAGATGAAATATTAAAAAACGGATTTTGTATGTCTGCTTTCTAAATGAAGTCAGATTTGGTATGTTCACTTTCCCTATAAAGTCAGATTTGTTAAATCCACTTTCCAAATAAAGTTAGATTTTTCAAATTCACTTTCCCCATGAAGTCGAATTTGTCAAATCCACTTTTAAAACAGCAGTAATTTGGCAAATAAGTTAAAAACGGCAGTAAATTGATAAATAAGTTTAATAAATGGGATAGATTGATAATAGATTCCTTTCACTTCATGTTAACGATGGCCAACTTCAATCATAGTTTGCAAATCCTTTAGTTTCATTAATTATAAATATACCACAAAATTTAATATTAATTATGTTTTCCTCCACAAAACTTTACATTATTTCTACTTAAATTCAATACTTCTATTAAAAAATTCAGAATCTCACAATCTACCCCCTTAAAAGAATTTTTCTATTAATTTCCACAGCAAACTTTTTTTTTACATCATCTACGATTTAAACATATATATAACATATTAAAAATCAAGGAATCCTTCATGTAATTATCAAAAAGCTACATTCTCATCATCTCCAACCGTCCAGAACTAGCACCACCACTTTTTTTTTTCAAAGTACTTACTTTTTAATTCAAATATCTAGTACCGTTAATCTCAATGAAAAACATAGTGAACTTACTTCCCACAAATTCAATATAAATCTAAAGTCTAAGCTCTAATACTAAAATTTCTAACACCTCAATCCATTTAGCAATATTTAAAGTGATAATTACCTCAACAACGAATAAATTGAATCTTCATTAAATATCAGAATCACTAAATACCTCAAAAATGAATAAATAATCTCTCGATAACAATTTAAACTACATTCAATCGAAAATCTTTCATTCTTTATTCAACCCGATTCTTTACCAAATTTTACTCCAAGTTTAACCTGCACCTGAAAGGGTAAATTGGGTGGTGAGTTAGGGAAAACTCAGTAAGTAATCCAAAATAAAATATATGAAGTCAAAGAGCGAGATGATAATTTATCAACTAATTGATAATCAATAAATGACACATGACTTAATATCATAATTTACAAAGCGCAAAAATATTGAACATGTCAACGAACTTGAATGTTCAAATAATTAAATCAATTATGATTGAATACTTAATCAATCCCAACAACAAACTAGACATAACTCGGTGCATTTTAATACAGTCATGTTCACCTCCCACGGGCACGAACACAATTCATAATCATAACTATGCCACCCATTGTACTTCACTCATGAATCGAAAAATCTCAAGTATTCCACCAATACTGGCATCACAACGATTAACAATAAGTTAAATAAAATATCAACAATCCTCAATAAAAATTAAATCTAATACCCAAAAATATCATACTAGAACTTCAATTCAAACGAATCAAAAATCTTGATTCAATTCTCTCGTAAAACTCTCCGTTTAGATCTTTTTCTCCTTTTCTTTGTTTCGGCCAACGACTTCTTGGTTTTCAAAACTTTCGGTGTTTTTTTCCTTATGTTTTCATCCACTTGCTCTTTCTAAAGCACACGTAGCATATTTGCTCTAACATTCTCTCTACTTGACAACACACAAACTATCATTACATGAGTCAAAAGTGTCACCTCACCATTGTTTTCTTCTTCTTTTTTGTCCTTTATCTTCTATCTTTGTTTTATTCTTTTTTTTGTCTTCTTTAAGTAAAATCATTCACGTTAACAGTAATATTATTTAAACTTAAAAATTTAATCTAATTTGTTGACATAATGATGTGACTAAATAAGAATTATTAGATCAATACCAAGTTCCAATGTTTAATGGGCCTACAGTCAATCCAAAGGTCACAGTGAATTAAATCAACAAATTATGTCAGATTTTTAGGTTTCAATAACATTGATCTTCACGTTAATGATGGCCAACCAACAAAAAATAACTTCAATTATAATTTGCAACCCTTTAGTTTCATTAATTATAGATATGCCACAAAGTTTAATTTTAATTATGTTTTCCTCCACAAAACTTTACATTGTTTCTACTTACTTAAATTCAATACTTTTATTAAAAAAATTCGGGATCTCACAGGAGCTTTTCCTTCAAGCCATCAACTTCATTCCATCAAAAAGTAGGTGAAAAAAATAAAATCCTTATGTATTTGAATAAACCCAATATCTCTTGTAATATAGTGAGGAAACATGAAAATCTTAAGAAAAAAAGTAACCAAAACATTTCATTGATTTACCATTTTTATTTTTTGTAATCTTTGCATTTCTTATTCCTTCTATCTTTTCATATCCATTTCCACGAACAAAGAAAGGCTTATTCATGTTATTAATATGAGCAATACTATGGAGACCTAATTTGCTGACCTAATTTACTATGACCTTTGGATTGACTATGAGGCTCATCAAACATTAGAACTTGGAGTTAATCCAATGATTTTACTGAAACTATATTATTATGTCAATAAATTAAGCCAAATTTTTAAATCTAAATAGTATTACTCTATTAGTATATAAGGGTAAAATTGTTATTATTTTTTTTCCTATTCAGCCAATCGAAGGAAAGAGAACTTCTTTGGTGAGAGGTACCTTATTCGTTTCCTCTACCTTTTTCATTTTCCAGCCATCAGACTACAGACCAATTGGCACATTAAGTTCAACAGTGTCACATTCTAAATTTGATTATGTAAGCGTCCACCAAACTTAAAACCAGTTGACATGCAGTTTTCTCAAAGCAAGAAAGTCTTTTATGTGCTGTAAAGCCAAATTAAATCAGCAAATAAGCCTTGTGCTAGGTCAGGGCATGTTCTATAAATAGGATTATGTATATATGCTCTAAAAATGGACTCGAAAAGTAATTACTGATCATTTGATTTACAAGCAATTGCTATTGTTCTAGGTTTGACCTCTTCAAAACAGAGGTAAAACTGTTTACCATTTACTGCTCTCATACCCCCTATAAACAAGAGCTTTGTGCAATGGGGTTATATGGCCTTTTCTATAGTTGTATTGTGTGCTAAGGAAAAGTCTGAAATCCGTAAAAACATACTAGAAATATAAACACTTCCAACCATTTTAGGGCAGCATATTTCACTTTTCTTTTTCAGCAACTTCGTATCATGAATATTGCACAAATAATGGCACACGCAATCAAGTTGTATGGATTCCTAGCATGAGATGCTCCACTGACCCCCCATGTCGCCCTGAAAATGTAACTCCTTTGGAAAAGGAAACTCGTATTTCAGTGCCAGCACGATTAAATGAACACACCTAATAAGTTTCCACTCACATGGAATAAGAACTACAATACTGAAATATTTCTTTTCAGTAATATCTCAAATTTACAACTATTTCGGGATGGTTTATAACAAAATTGGGTGTTTGGGACCAATTTAGGATCGATCCTAACTAATTTTTGCATAATCCATGCAGTTGTAACCTTCTATACGAAAGTCTTACCCATGTGTATGTGTCAGTTGTATTCTCTTATGGTAAAAGGTCATTAAATGAGCTGGTGGCTAATAAAATGCAGCTCTTCAGTACTATATTCACATTCTGGAAAAGACATAAATGTAAACTAGCGCGACAGAATTGGATTCCTTCCTTTAACTCCACTGGATGTTTTCTTGATAGACAAAGAATCCAGAAAAGCAAAACAATCTAAAGATAAATTCACTGGGTGAGTTTCATCTTCAAACAGAAAGGAATAAAGCTATAAAACCCCATAGCCCAAAGCCACCACTAATGCATCCTAAAAAAGAACTACAATTGTGCCAATTACCCGGGCCAGCAGAGTATGAGCGATGGCACTAACACCACAACACCAGCAGGGAGTTGGTGGACCAGACAGAACTATGATGGCTATGCGCCGAACAACAACAATTGGAACCGTGTGCACCCCATGTATGCCCATTCGCTTCCTTCCAGGGCCATTCCGGTTTGTACATTATGCCTATCGGCAACAAAAGAGTTTCTACACATGCATACATGTTTGTAACTATGAAAACCCCAACGGATCATCAAATAGCACCCCTGCAATGTGTTTAGATGGAACCTAAAGTATTGTGGGGTTAGGTGTTTTTGATGAAGAAGGCTATTTATTCTATTGTATAGGATGATTACATTATTATGTCGCTCATTGGTGTGTTTCCAGAATGCCAGAGGAGGTGCACAGGATCCACGGTGGCCATCGGAGGAGAGAACAACAACTGGGCCTTTAGGTTTAGCAAGGTAATTAACAATTCATTTCGTAGATGGTCCTTGTTGATTTACATTTAGTAAGTCTACCACTCCAAATCACGGCTATTTGCTTTCATCTTCATTTTTGTGGAAAAGATAAAGAATACAAGGGATGGGCGGTCCATACTTTTTTGTAAGCTTTAAGAAGCTAAACAGCTGAGAATTTCAATATATTATTGCATTTTCCAAAAAACAAAAAAAAAAAAAAAAAAAAAAAGCAGTTCATTTTAATTTATTTATGTCAAAATTGTTATCAAAGCATTATGAGGGGCTGTCTTGTGCTATTCACAAACTTCCCCTTACATATTTTGTAGCCAATGCATTTAAAAAGTTGACAGACAAGCATTGAAGGGCCTATTGTGTGGAAGGTATACAGAAATTTACCCCCAAAAGCAACATAGTGTAGGCATGGACATGTTTAATGGTTAATCGTCTCAGCTCCTATGATCAACCTAAATCCACTTTGATAAGCACAAGCAGTCAGATGCAGATGTATGTGAAGTATAAATTTCAAGAGAAAATATGGCAGAGATTGTAGTTGAGGGAAGAAAAGAGAAAGAAGAAAGAAAAGAAGCACGAGTCTTCCTTCCAACTGTTCTTACTTTTTCATAAGAGTTCTAAGTCTTCTAGAATTTTAATACTATAAACGTGAAAATGGTAGAAGAACCAAACTCCTAAAAAGTAACTCCTTCCTCTCCAAGAGACTACTTTTAAAAATTCTATTATTTCATGAATCCATGGGATTTTTAAATATTTTATGCATCAAACATGAATAATTAGCCCACTCAAGTACTAGGATATTTTGTCCAAAAAAAAAAAACTATGTTTGAATCCTACATCTGTTGCTCTTCACTTGAGTCTAAGTGGCTTACTGCCAATTCTTCTTTTAAGAAGAATTGGTTTGTGAATCCCTCTCTATGTGTGTGTTGAGTTTTGCCTGTGTGGATTGTTGTGTTTATTTCTTTTGTGCATGTTCTGTCCAAAAAAAAAAAAAAACTATATTCCAATTTCACATCGGTTGCTCTTCACCAGTTCTGTGAGTCTAAGTGGCTCACTGTCAATTCTTCTTTTATGAATAATTGGTTTGTGGGTCCCTCTCTATGTGTGTGTTGAGCTTTGTCGTGTGAATTGTTGTGTGTTTCTTCTGTGCATGTAAAAAAAAATACTAGGATATTGAAAAAGACCAACTTCATAGGCGATGGAGCTGTTAACCCATGGCTAAACATGATACCAAGTCAAAGAATTGATCCCCCCCCCCCCCCCCCCCCCCCCCCCC